>OZ005742.1:116345603-116457025 GCA_963930735.1 Dioctria linearis | reverse complement strand
CTGAATGTACCATTTCCGGAACCCCCAATATTAAGAAGACTTCTTGCTCTAGAAATTTGACGACCCGCGGGAATGTGGCCTCTGGCATTGCTTTCCACAGCACGAACTTAGATAAGTAGTCCAGTACGACGAAGATATACCTATTACTACCTCGGCTATGCGGATAAGGACCTAGAAAATGGCAGAAGTTACGTTGCCAAGGCAGATCGGTAGACCGTATCGTGCCCAGAGGAGGTCTTTAAGGCACATTGGTCGGCTTGACCAGGTTACAAGTTTCACAGGCGTTTATGAACTGACATACCTCAGATGCCATGCTCGGCCAATAGTACTGACGGCGTAGCTTTTCTGGAGTTTTTGCGAAACCGAAGTGTGCTGCCATAGGAGGACTATGCTCTGATTTGATTAAATCGCCCGTGAGATCATCAGGAACCCATAGCTTCCACTGAACCTACTCCCCTGAGATGTTGTTATTTGGAAGCGAAAATGAGATATATACTTTACCACCGCTAATTCGTAAGTTCCGGAAACCGCTGGGATTCGACGTGATGCGCTGGATTCTCTCAACGTACGTTTTTTCTTGGAATGCAGGTGTACTCAGATCGAGCGAGCTGATTTGAGCCGGATAAACTAGCTCGTCAGTGTGGTGTTCTACTGTCTCATCAGCAAATGACCTTGAAAGAGCATCGGCCACCACACTGTCTTTGCCTTTTCTGTATTCAATGTGGAATTTGAAGGCCTGAAGTTTGATGCTCCACCGAACCAGCCTGCCTCATAGATCCCTTTGGTCCATGAGCCATTTGAGATTAGCGTAAACTCCAGCCCTTCCACATACGGCCTAAACCTTTTTATACTCAATACGGCGGCCAGACACTCTAACTCGGTTATGCTGTAGTTGCGTTGAGCAGCGTTCAGCTTCTGTGACATGTAAGTGATGGGATGCTCGTCCCCATTCACAGAACGGTGAAACAAGACGCTCCCGACTCCTGTAGTGCTAGCATCGCACTGAATGAAGAAAGGCTTGGAGAAGACCGGATTAGCGAGCACGGGTGCGGTCATCAGACACTGTTTTAGTTGTTGGAATGCCAGTTCAGCTTGTTCGTTCCACACAAACTTAATATTTTTCTTTAGAAGATCAGTCAGAGTTCTAGCGATGGTAGAGAAATGGGGGATGAACCTCCTATACCAGCCGCAGATTTCGAGAAAGCTTCGAATTTTCTTGACAGTTGTTGGTCGTGGCAAGTTCTGAATAGCAGTGACCTTTTCGGGATCAGCCCGCAAGCACCCATCCCCAACCACAAAGCCAAGATATCTGACCTCTCTCATACAAAACGTACTTTTCTCCACGTTGATTGTCAGGCCGGCAGCGCGAAGCAAAAACGCGACTTCCGCCAGAAGCCTTAGGTGTTCGTCAAACGTGGAGGAAGTAATGAGTAGGTCGTCAAGGTACACAGACACTCGGTCATGCAGTTGGTGAGGGATGACCTTGCACATCAGATTGCACATTGTTTGCGGAGCATTGCAAAGTCCAAACGGAAGCACCTTGAACTGGTATAGGGGTCTTCCCGGCACTGCGAAAGCCGTTTTGTATCTTGATCCCACAGCGAGAGGAATCTGCCAGAATGCATCCTTTAAGTCTATGCCAGAGATGAACTTTGTCTCCTGGAGTCTACTGAGGAGGCCATCTATAAGAGGCAACGGAAAGGCATCTGGGACTGTTACGGGGTTTAATTTTCGGGCGTTCAGACAGAGGCGCACTTTACCGTTAGCCTTCTTAACCAAAGTGATTGGTGACCACCACGAACTTCGGCTCTCCTCAATGACTCCTAACGACAACGTTCGGTCGAGCTCATCATATAAGGATTTCTGCACTGCCGGAGACATTGAATAGAAACGCTGTTTAATGGGTTTCGCCAGACCAATGTCTGTCTCATCCTCTACCAACGTGGTGAGACCCAAGCCTTGCTGGCTGAATGATGGAAAGGAGGTGATCACCACCTGCAAACGTTGCGAATCGTGCTCTGAAAGAGCGTGCTGTTGCGAACAAGAAGGTGAGGCTTTTGGCAGGGAATGAAGCTCACTTACCATGACAGGTCTTAAACCGAATGCTTTGAAAAAATCGATTTCCAGGTACAGGTGTTGCTGAAGAGAGGGAACTATGTTCCCAGGACCTTTTGCTGCCGCCCATCAGCGGTCGAAACTGAAGACGGCATCGAGTGGAACGAAATCCCCATCCTGCCCAGGAAACTCTCTGCTCCAGCCGCGAACACGCTCACATTTGCACCGCTATCCAATAAACCTTGTATCTTTCGTCCCTGAATATTGACATCGCCGTAAGGACGCGAATCCCAACGATCCTCTTTATCAGATACTACTGTTTTGGCAATGGCAGACTTTATGACTCTACGCAGGCTGAGGTACCTATGTGTGCGTGGAACATTCCTGGAGGAACTGGACCCCGAAGCCGATGGGAATTGGCTGACACAAAACGATGCATCCTCTATATCCGATGTAGAGATTAACGAGCTTTCACCCGAGAAGGTGCAAAGAACTTTCTGAAGGACAGGGTTCCGAGTAGGAGGTAAAATTTGACGTGCTTTGCGTGCTGGGATTCTCTGTCTGGGTGGAAGAGTTAGACATGTTTACTTTAATACTGTCAACTGGTTTAAAATTCAATCTGGGTTTGCGCTGTTTGTATTTTGGGAGCACTGCGGCATCGCTGACAGCTCTACGCCGTGGAGTTAACGGTAGCGGTCGGGTTCGGTGTTGGTAGCCGGTTCCTCGGTTGTGCGCCTGAAGGTTTGGCTTGGGGTCAAACGGCGCTGGCCACCCATAAAATTTTGACCCCTGCCTCGGTTCCTCGACAAGCAAGCTCTGCATTGTATTTTAATTACCCCCACTGCACCGCATCCATAGCACAAGACCCTCTGTGGACCTAGTGGACAGTCGATCTAGACGTGACATTCGACCTAACAGTTCCAACATGTCACTCGAGATCTAGCGGGTCGGTGGATGTCTGTCGGAGCATTAAATTGAACGCCTCGTGGTGGAACTTCAATGGTGTCTATTTGACTGGACAAAGTGTGATTCAAACACGGCGTATCTGAATAAATTTCGTGCACTGCTCGTCGCGGTGCGACCGCTCGCGGAGAGCCTATATCGGACCATAATTTTTCAAATCGGTTACACAAGTCCCTCAAATCTAGCACGTTATCAGTCTGATAAAGGAATAACGCATCCTGTAAGGCGGGTTTCATGTTACGTCGCAGTATTTCCACCAGCTCCGCTTCTGAAATCGATATGCTCATTTTGGACACTAACGAGTGAACCGCTAATCGAAAATTACTGAAGGACACGTTAACTCCTTGCCTCGTTGACTCAACTAGCTTGCGAATTTCGTAGTCAGTTTCCTGGCTGCGGAATTCGCGTAGGAGTGCTGAACGCAACTATTGCCACGAGTGCGTACGCTGATTCCGCAAGTATAGCCAATACCGGTTGGCAGCTTTCCCGGTAACGAGTGTTATTGAGATTCTACCCGAAATATGAACTATGTCACATGCAAGCCGGATGTGCCATCAAAATTTAACTTCCAGCGGAAGACCGGGCTGTGAGATACGCTGTTACGGTCCCTCGCTGCTGGTTGTCGAATATGAGATGGATTGTTACGCGGAGAAACGAACGAACCTGGTAAAGGTGGTACACGAGACCCAGTATTACCTTGTCTCGGCAGCGGAGGTACTTCAGTGACTGGACCTCTATTTAAACTTTCCAACCGATCGTTGGTCGACGGAAAACGTGACCTTCCCGAAATTGTGTCAGCAAACGTATGTGGTAAGTCAGTGGGAGCTGCTTGCGCCCTCTGCTCTTCGAATATTGAAAAGTCCAGGTACGGCTCGGCAGGATTGGTGTGGACGTTCCCCAAGTTAGATCCTGGTAAGCCCAACGCAGCGCCTTCCGTGGTCAAAATTGTTTTCGGCTTAGCACCTGTCACCGGGTTGGACCCTGGACTGTCTGTGCTAGTTACAGGAACTGTGAGCATTACGCCTCCAGCGCCCTCAGCCACGGACTATGACGTAGACTGGGAAGATTCGACACGGCTCAGGATATCGTCCAAGGTCTGGACGTAAGATTGCGCATCAGACTGGACAGAGGGTGACGTATTGTACAACCGCCGGGCTCTGTGGAGTACATGGAGCACCAGACTGATATTGCGCGTACGATCTTCGTTGGTTCGGATGGGATCCGAGCTCAAATCACGATTCAGAGCGTCGACTTGACTGATAATATAGTCTAATTCGCGCGATGGATTTTTATGAGCGTGAGACTTAGAGAGTGCTCTGCCGGATTCCAACTTCTCGGCCTCGTACACTTCTATGAGCTTACGGTGAGCGTTAGCGTCAGCAGATATAAGGTTGCGTACAGCGAATTCGACCTCAAGCTCATCCGGTGATAAGAAGGAGAAGTCCATCTTGGTCTCAATTTCCTGACAAATAAAACCAAGAAGAAGAAAAAAAACCCGCGAGGTAATGCTCTTGTGTTGATATCAAAAGAAAAAATTCCCCCGAGAATTATACTGAATAATTAAAAAAAAGGACGCGTCTATAGTAATGCCGAGGATAGTTCAACTGAAGATAATACCAAATGCGATAGGGAAACAATGATGTGACTATTCACGATAATTCAACCGAAAATTCCGTCAAGTATAATCAACAAACAGCCAAAGTGCGTTTAACGAATATCAAAGATACTGCAGTCGGAAATTGTGCCAGATATTTACCAAAAGATCCTGTGTTTAAGCCAATGCTGAAAATAATTCAGCCGAACATTGCACCAGGTATATATAACAAAAAAAAAAAAAAAAACAAACAAAAAATGCGTTTATACCAATGCCACCATTAATTCCAAGAAAAATTGTGCCAAATGTATATATAAATAAAAATGAAATAGTAAATAAATGCGTTTATACTAGTGCTGAAGCTAATTCGGCTGAGAATTGTGCCAAGTAAACCTAACATAAAAAGAAAATGCGTCTATACTAATGTCGTGAGTTATCGGAAATTGTGCCAAATAGAACTAATAAAAAAGGCGTGCCTATACTAATACCAACAATAGTTCAAACAAAAATTGTGCCAAATAAGCGTAGTAGAGAATATCCTGATGTCACTATGAAAGATAATTCAGCTGATAGTTATGCCAGGTATTGTTAAATAATACAAAAAAAACGAAATGCGATTATACTAATGTCGAAGTTGGTCCATCCGAAAATTGTGCCAAATATGTAACTACAAGAAAATGCGTTTATGCCAGTGTCACCAATAATTTCAAAGAAAATTGTGCCAAATATCTATATATATAAGAAAATGCTTTTATACTATACATTTATCATTTGTAATGAGGGGTGTCGGCATGACGGTTCGGCGAGGACAGTACGCCCGTTCAACACACACAAAACTTCTTCTTCTCCAGCCCAGCTGGACTGGATTTAAAAAAAAACTCTCTCTCTCTCCCTCTCTCTCTCTTCGCAGAATATTGCTCATCGAGGCACTGTAGAAGAAGCTGAAATAGTGGGACCGGAGCCTGAAGGGCTACCATCCCATGTTAGGGTGATCAGGACGAACCCTTTTACCAAGGATAAAAAAAATCAGGAAGGGATGGACAACGTCCATCAACTTGGCAAGAGACTGAAGTCAACAGATCAAGGAAAGGTGAGAGGTCGGTGATCAAATGGCTGCTGGTACTCGAGTAAGAAGCCGTAGCGGTGATTTATATAAGAAGATAAATCTGAACGGGACAACCCAACTAAAACTAAATATCTGTACGGGACAACCCAACTAAAACTAAAAATCTATACGGGGCAACCCAACTAAAACTAGAAAAGAGATAATACGGGCTTCTTCTCGGAACCAGCAGAAATGAACGGAACGCACTCAAACAGCATGCATAGCATACAACGTTCATAACCACTAATCGACTTAGCCTCCCATCACTAGAAGTTAAGTAAGAAGGGTTTGAACAAAAAAAAACTCTGGTGCGGGGTTGCATACTAGAACCGGTAAGCTGACACCAATGCCCAGACAAGGACTGAATCAAAAGAAGAACATCGTTCAACAACTTGCCAGGTTTGGGTCAGCTGACCAGCTCGTCATGCAAGTAAAACTGTCAAGTGGTCGTCATCTCGGCGTCCACGAGCCGAAGCTTGGCTTCAAGGGTGGTACGCCTCGCGCATAAGACTCGCTTTTCCCGAGGAGATGAGCACTTAAGCAAAAGGAAACTGTTAAATTTAGGGTAGAAATTGACTTAGAATTGACCGAAGGCAATTTACCATCGCACATGCAGCCAGAACCATGGTCGAGTGACCCAGCCGCGATACAAAGGCTTGGAAAGCACTTGCGTCAGCCTAAACGATACGTATGTCTTACAAGACAAAGAAAAGTTCTAACAGTGATAATAACAAAAAAAAAAAAAAAGAAATATCATTGAAATAGCAAATGCATTCTAGTCAAAAAAACCTAGTTTGGGCGCCATTTGTAACACAAATGGGCGACCAGAAATATAACAAATCCAAATAAGATCTTAAAGCAAAAAACAATCATTTGGGCGCCATTTGTAACGCAAATGGGCGACCAGAAATATAACAAATTAAAATAAGATCTTAAAGCAAAAAAAAACCATTTGGGCGCCATTTGTAACGCAAATGGGCGACCAAAAATATAACAAATCAAAACAAGATCTCAAAGCAAAAAAAAAAACAATTTGGGCGCCATTTGTAACGCAACCGTGTCAGACGACAGATATACCTACATCGCCGCCGTTCTCTATCCCTTCCGCCCGACCGACGAACGTCTTTTTTTTATTCTACCACAAATTCACGAATTCATAGCTGATGCACATTCGAACCGAAATTTTCTAGGAATTTCGTGCGGGCCTGCTGTAATGTATGGCGTGATGGTATCGCGTGATGCTTTACAGCTAGCCGAACTACCGTTGCGGAATGTCTGTTTCGAACGAAAAATAGCAATTTGTGTCAGTTTTGCGTAAATTGGGATTTTTCGCTTGGACAAAAAAGATATAATTTTTCCTTCTTTTCAGGTTTTTATAAGTAGGATTCCAATTTGTGCGACCTTTGCACGAATCGGGATTTTTCGTTGAAGAGTAATTTTTTTATCTTTTTTTTGTGTTCTGCAGGGTTTCAGGAATTTTATGATATGGAGAAGTAGCATAGGGCTACTTCTCGAAAATGTTTATATTTTATCTTTTCCAGGAATTTATAATGTGGAAAAGTAGCATAGGGCTACTTCTAGGAGATATTTAAATGTTTCTTTGTTTCAGGAATTGTAATATGGAGAAGTAGCATAGGGCTGCTTCTCGAAAGTGTGTTTATAGTTAAATTTTTTTTCAGGAATTTACATATGGAGAAGTACCATCATAGTGCTACTTCCCCAAAATTGTACTTTTTCACCCCAGGCATCCTGGGAGAATTATGGGGGTTTCCCTACCAAAGGTAGAGAAGCCTAACAGAAAAACAAGGTAGCGTAAGGGGGGTATACGCTACAACTGAGACTGGAGGTTGAAAGGAAGAGGTATCGGACACAGGTACAAGGAACTAATGGTGCCATGACGACTGTGCATGGTCATGAGAACTTGGACATCACTTTCCGTGGTAAGACCCAAAAAGTGCGATTTTACGTTGTTCCTGGGCTCACACAGGCACTATATCTAGGAATAGACTTCTGGGGTCTATTTGGGTTGGCTCCAGATGTCCGAGGTATAGTTGCAGAAGTCACACCAAGTTTACTAGCTACTCCTGACACCGACTGCCATGCTCTTTCCGGTATAGGTCCACAGCGTTTAGAAGCTACTAAACAGCTTTTCCCGTCCTTCGCCTCTTTAGGCTTAGGACAAACATCTCTTGTCAGGCACAGTATTGAAACGAATGACGCGACTCCGATTAAACAGAGGTTTATTCGATTTGACCGGCAGTACAGAGCTTCATGGTTGCGATATTGCGCCGAATGCTGTCATTGGGTGTGATAGAGGAAAGCCAGAGTCCTTGGAGCTCTCCAGTTGCACTAGTGCGTAAGCCTGGAAAGGTTTGGCTTTGTTTTGACGCCGGGAAAGTCAACTCCGGTACGAAGAAGGACGTCTATCCGCTGCCGCAGATAGATACGCTTCTGAGTCGACTCCCTCCGGAAAACATCATTACAAGCCTGGACCTGAAAGACGCATTCTGGCAGATCCCACTAGACGCTGATTGCAGAGAGAAGACCGCGCTTACAATACCTGGTCATCCTCTCTATCAGTACACCGTGATGCCATTCGGCCTTAGCAATGCTCCACAAACTATGTGCCGCCTCATGGATAAGGTCATTCCTTTCGATCTTCGTGAAAATATTCTCGCCTACTTGGACGATCTACTGTTTCTGTCTTCAGACTTTGAGCCTCATCTCACATTGCTTTCCCGTGTAGCGGATTGTTTGATGAAAGCTGGGCTCACTATCAATGTTGAGAAGAGTAAGTTTTGCATTAAGGAGACTGAATACTTGGGTTTTATAGTCGGGAAAGGAGGAATCAGGACTGACCCAGATAAGATCATAGTTGACAATCCGTCACCTAAAACTCTTCGGCAAGGCCGACGCTTGCTAGGTATGGCGGGATGGTATAGACGGTTCATCCCGTACTATGCCGATTTAACTGCCTCCACAACTGACACCTTGAAGAACCCTATTCAGTTCAAGTGGACACCTGAAGCCCAGACGTCTATTGAATTGTTGAAACAAAAGTCTACCTCTGCTCCGTTGCTAGTGAGCCCAGACTTCACCAAGCCGTTCATTATACAGTGCGATGCGAGCCAACAAGGTATTGGTGGAGTGGTGCTTCAACCATCGTCTTCTTGATGGCCACGAGAAGCCAATAGCCTACATCTCGAAAAACATGAACTCAGCAAAACGAAATTACACCGTCACAGAGCAAGAATGTTTAGCTGCAATCTTGAGTGTACAGAAGTTCCGGCCCTTCATAGAGCTTATGCTGTTTAAGATAGTGACTGATCATGCGAGCTTGAAATGGCTGATGTCTCAAAAGGACCTCGGTGGAGTTTGAAGCATAAGGGTTTCGACTTCACTACTGAGCACCGAAAAGGAAGCCTGAGTGTTGTCCCTGATGAGCTGTCACGCCTTTATTGCGACGGCCAGGCACAAATGAAGATCCTGGCCCAGAATTTGACCTAAGTTCGCCATATTTCAAGTCGTTGGAATATGAGGAAATGAGGCATAAAGTTAAAACGGCTTCTGGTAAACTACCAGATCTTTGCATCAGGGATGGCTTCGTGTACATTCCGACTGTTCCGAGAACAGGCGATCCGATTCAGGAAAAAGAAGCTTGCAAGCATTGGATTCCACGAGGACTTGTCCCCGACGTTATTTCTAGAGCGCACGATCCGCCACTAGCTTCTCACGG
This sequence comes from Dioctria linearis, assembly GCA_963930735.1. NCBI lineage: Eukaryota > Metazoa > Arthropoda > Insecta > Diptera > Asilidae > Dioctria > Dioctria linearis. The sequence continues at coordinate 116,447,572 of OZ005742.1, read as the reverse complement.
AAGAATAGGGAAAACACTGGATCGTCTGAGAAGACATTTGTACTGGCCACGAATTACAGTTGATGTGAGACACTACATAGGCGCCTGTGACGTGTGTAAAGAGATCAAAGCCCCCAATACCACTCTTAGGTGTATGGGAGTCCAGTCTGTGACAGAAAGACCCTGGAAAAAGTTGTACATCGATTTCCTGGGTCAATATCCTCGGTCAGTGAAAGGAAATGTCTGCATCTTAATAGTTCTTGACAACTTTCCAAAGTTCCCGATTCTCAAACATGTGAGAAAGGCATCCACTCTCAATGTGTGTCAGTTCATTGAAACCGAAGTTTTCTATGTGTTCGGAGTCCCGGAACCGATAGTCTCTGACAATGGAGTCCAGTTTTGCTCGGCTCAGCTCACCAGATTGCTGGACAAATTTAGGGTGAAGCACTTGCCAACGGCAGTTTACTCGCCGCAAGCAAACGCCTCAGAGAGAGTAAACATGTGTCTATTGTCAGGGATTAGAGCAGATTGAACATGGAGGCTCCTATTCCATCTCGAGGAGCCTTGGGGCCCTTAACGAGCCTCTGAGAATAGATGCTGAAGACAAAATGAGATTGATCCGTGTGAGAGTGCAGGAAAACTTACACCATGCGTTCGAACAGGGTTCAAAAGCCTACAATCTCAGGGCATAGCCTGTAATTTCAAAGTGGGTCAAGAGGTATTCAACCGGAATTTTTCCCGAAGAAACTTCCAACAGCAGACTAGTGCTAAACTGGGACGAACATTTTTGAAGTGTCGGGTTAAAGCCAAGAAAGGCAACTCCTTATACGAGCTTGATGAACTGCAGGGGAAACTGCTAGGAGTCTATCACGCCAAAGACATCAGGCAGTGATATCCATTCTAGAAGCGTCATCTATCTACTCTCAGGTTTATTCCTGGTAGCCCTAAGAAGGCATCCAGCCAGTTTCACTGGTGAACTATAGGATATCGCGAAGCCCTCCTATTGCCCCGTCAATGGTGGGTGATATACCTGTTGGAATTCAACCTCGTCGACACACCTCTACCTCTTATGAGTAGATAAACTTTTTATAGTCCCTTCCGGATCGAGCTCATTAGGAGGATTTTATTTGCCTGTCCGTCTACAACGTTTCGTTAATCGGCAACCGTTGGACATGGTAGTACCAAATCTAGATCCTGGTAGCCCTAAGAAGGCATCCAGCCAGCTTCACTGGAAAACTATAAAATATCCCGAAGCCCTCCTATGGCCCCGTCAATGGTGGGTGATATACCTGTTGGAATTCAACCCTGTATACGGTCTTTATCAATCTAAGGGATGAAATCGGCAACGTTACAACTTCGACTACGCCTTGGAGACACTCCCTTGAACAATCGCCGGTTGGAGATCAGAGTGAGATGTCGTGCCGGGAAAGCTTAGCGATCAGTTGGTTGGGTTAATGATCGAGAGGTTTTCTAAGCATCTCGGTGAAGGGAGGCAGAGAGGCATCGACCGACTGGATTTTTTAGGTTACCAGGTTGTCGACGTACCTTTAGTTTCCAACACGGAGAAAGATGTCGAGGTCTGATCGAAGACTGACGGGACTACAGAGATGCGTCCTCGATGCATCATGGATGGGGCCAACTGTCGTAGTCGAGCAATGAGTGATACTTTTATTGGGTCGTGGGTCGAGTCACACATTGGGCGCCCGCAGCGATGAGGCCTATGTTTAAAACCGGCTAGCTCAGTGGACCATTTTCCAGAGACGTTTGGACCACAGGTGGTCTAGACTACCCTGCCCTGTTATGGTCGTAGCATACTGCAGGCAGCAATTTGCTACCCGACGGCTAGCAGCAGTACCTAGCGAGCACCCGACCATACGTTTCAAGTTTGACGGAGACGAGTGCCGACAAAAATGTGGATACAGGAGAAGAAGAAGACAATCTTCTCTGTCTTGTCAAATCTTCCACAGTGAACACACCAAAGAATGAATTAATTAAGTTTCCGAAGGCATCGAAAAGGAATTAGACCCCGCAAAAAAGTCCGAAATTTATTTGAATCCTGCTACAGTTACAAGGAAGAAATCGAGTTGATATATTTGAAATAGTTAATAAATTTCCATCTAATCAATGGAGTGAACACTGTGCATGATACTGTTCGTACTTTCTTTCTGGTATCGTATGATATAAAATTTGCTGATGAATTGAAAAATCTTTTCGGCGATCGAGCATCATTTGAATATCATCGTGGAGCCTCTCTAAAATTTATCGTTGATAATTGTATCAAATTGCACTAAAGAAATCTGAAGGATCATTGGGAGAACGTCATCGAAAGAGGTGTAGATCAATGTCGTAAGTGAATCTGCACGCAGATACATTTGTCGCGAGGATCATAAAATAAGGTTTGAAAAACTATTGAAGTCTTAAAATTTGGAACTCATAGCATGTAGTACTGAAATATATATCGATTAATGAATTTTTGTTATAAGAACTATAGAATAAGTTGTGAAAATTTTGAGAGACTCCGTACGATAGAAAGTCGTCGCTAATCTTCTGATAGTGACATAGGTAGACATAGGAAAGTTAGAGCCACGGCTTAAATTGCTGACTTAAATATATACATGAATAAGATATTTTGTCATATACATAAATTAACGAAGGTTTCGGGATGATATTCACTAGTCTGATGGTATAAAATCGTCGCCAAGATCAGGACAATAAAATAGAGAAGTGAAGTTAAAGTCACTAGTAGAAACGGCAAATTGAAGTACTAAACCGAGTGAAAAGAACTTGGGCAGAAATTATATATATATATAGAGTATGTTAGTATTGAGATACGCTCACTTAGGCATAGATCATGATTAAAAACATTTCACTCATCCCCATAGAATAGCGAACGGTCGGATTCAGAAATACTCTTTTGAGGACGAGTCGAAGTTTTTTTTCTACTTTTCAGCCACTGCGGGGTACCTCCAGGGAGCTCCTTGAGGGATAAATTAAAAAGGATAAACAATAAGAGCGTAAGCCACAATATTATTTGTCTTTATTATCAAATCATTTATAAATTTAAGTTAGTAGACTTATCGGAGTCGTCCTGAAGAGAAAATTCCATCCAAATCAACATTAATGTTCTAAGCAAAAATATATATTTTTATGAAAAATAACAAAAACAAGTAACTGTTTAAACTTAAAAGAAAGGAGGAGATGCAGGAAGCTATTAGAATAGATACTAAGTCGAAACAAGGAAAAAAAATTTAGGCGTGACGGTTAAAAGGACACTTGCCCATAATTTAAATTGAAAACTTTTGAGGTCGACCTTATTGGCGAGTAGTCATTATGGCTCTATATTGTGATCACACGGATAAGGCACATTATCAATAATGGAAATGTCTCAGATATGGCGATACCTATGATTGTACATTTTGTATTTGCATTCATTCAGTAATGGCTTAAAGCCCCGCCCCCAAGCCAAGTTTCTGCTTTGCAATTTTTCTTCTTTTCCCTAACGTCAGAGCACGTAAAGTTTTAATATTTCGTGCACCTGTATTTAGGTCGGTTAAATGTGCATATCTGTCCCTATGATTTTTATTTTTAGACTGAGTGTAGCCTGTTATAAGTGGAAACGTGAATTAACATTGAGAATTTTATTGTGAAAATTTATGCATAACCATGATGTGATTTATAACTAATAGTGACTTCATGGGGCTAGAATTAGAGATTTCATACGAATTGTTTTGTTTTAGTGTAAGACTAGAAGCAGTTGATATAGTAACACTGTCATGTATAAGGATTTTAACGAGAGATAGCTGTAAGCATTCCGTACGATTACTGAACTGTGAACGTTAGCATTAAGAAAATTTGTTTAATATATATTATGAATTAAGAAAAGGGATTTCAACATGACGCGACATTAGATTTTTTTTTCATTTTCTCCTCTCACTTTCCTAGAGCCCTCTTGCATGAAGGTCGTCTAGGTCCACTAGTCTCTCTCTTTGCAGATCAACAGGGGACTCTGAAAATATCTGCCCTCAGAGTCAGTTGTGTGGTTGGGGCATGGCATGCAGGAAGGCAGACCATCTGCGCCTTCAATGCGGATGTAGATAAGTGACGTAAAGGTCCCATCAGGACTGAATGTGTGTTGGTGTTTTTGGTTAAAGGCACGAGCTTTTTTTGTATATGGCAGGCGGCAGCGGCATTCTTTTCGTGGAATCTCCCCACACTCTCCGCCAATAGCTGAGGCGAGCTAGCGTGCCGCCCTGCAGTCAACGCTGTCCACCCAGTAATCTGTCAGCTCATGCTAGCAGTCTGGACTTCACGTCCAAGCCAATCACTCAACCATAGCACTGTTTAAAAAATTTTGTAAACTGCTTCGTGTGAAAAACCTACAAACCTTTAGCTTACCACACGCAATCTAACGGCGCGCTGGAGCGTGCCCACAGAGCATTAATAGAATATCTGCGCACGATAGTGGATGACAACCCCAGAACTTGGGACCAATTTCTTAGAACAGCCGGATTTGTATATAATAACAATGTCCACGAGGGTACGGAACTAACGCCAAAGGACTGCGGACGTTCCCTCTAACTTAAAACGGGATCCTGAGCCTTTTTACAATCACGAGAACCACTACCATGCACTACGATATAAACTACAGAAATCATACGCCACAGCTCGCAGAAATTTATTGTCCAGTAAGCAACGGTCGAAAGTCTACTATGACCAAAACTCACGGCCGAGAACCTTTCATATAGGAGACAAGGTTCTGCTAAAAAGTGAAAATCGGAAACATAAGCTCTCTCGGATATATGTAGGACCTTATTTAGTAACCGGAATTCCCAGTCCCGTGAACAGCACTTTGAAAATAGGAAAACGAGTCGTCATTGTTCATAATAATAGACTATGAATAAGATATTACGACGGTTCCAAAGCTATAAGGGTAATTGAGCAGCGTAACCTAGGTCACCACTTCTACTTCCCCCCTTAGTCAAAACTACTTCCTGTTAAATTATTGCGTGAGTTAATGAATCACCTTCTATTCAGTCAACAGTACAGCATGCAATATTTGAATCTTTATCTTATCGCCACTATGAGAAAGAAAATACAGTGAAGCTACCAGAGCTTCAAAGTCAAGGACAAATTGTTTGATGGATAATCAAATCACCTTGACCTTGTATTTCCCTTCAACATATGATGCATAAGTTGGAACGGATTATTAACTTTTAAATCCTCACTGATTTTAACTACAACATAACGCACAGTATCGTCAATACTATACCATGTGATTATAATCCGATCTTCAGAATCCTCAGCAACATACTGACTTCCAGCCTATTGGACTAGTTACTTACCGTCCAACAATAGGGACAGCCACACCAATTCGTCGCTATTCAACTACAAGTTTGAAGCTTACACCTTGGAACCACCAAGGTTCAGTCGGGCTACAATCCTTAGAAAAGAATTTTTTTTTCTTCTCCTGCTCTTCCCCTATTCTCTCCTTGATCAAAAATGGGGCGCATTATCGACACTCACTCGAACTTGAGGAAATAGTCAAATTGAGTGTATTTTGTGCAATTGGCATATGTTTTGATGTGTGTAGTCATAACCCTCGGGCCATGAACAAAGTCGAAAAAAGAGAGCAGCAGAACGGTCAGCAGGCGACATCCACAGTCTTCTTGCCTTGTTTTACAGCAGGAGTTTTTCACATAAAAGTTGCTTGTATTTTGTGCATACACTACAATTTCTATAAATTTGTTCTACATGCTATTTTGTTTTTAAACTATTAGAAAGAAAACATATTGGCTGAAATTCGTTTTAACTTCATTTTGCTGTGGGAGCGACAGTTTTGGGCTTTAGGACCTGTTTAAGATGAAATTTTGCTTTCTCCTCCATAACGAGTATACAAACCGTGTTTTCGTTATTGCTACCGAAGCATAGCACCAGTGACAACTGGGGTTACTCTAATTCTGCACTGAAGTGTCAATTGCTTCAAGTGCTAAGCTCCGTGTTCGAGTTATTTGGTCATTCAAAATGTCACCAACAATACCAACTGGCAATTTTTGCAGTTTTCAATTTATTGGAGCATTATCGTGAGGAAATAGAATACGTAGATATTTTGAGGAAAATAATAACCTTTTTGAAAGTGTTAACATGCAAACTCGAACATATGTTTGCTTCTTCAAAGGACAGGAGTTAACCCCGAAGGAAAAACGAAAACGCCAAAAATGCAGTGAGAGTCAGCTCCATCAAGTTGGGCGGTCAACTTTTACTTTTTTAATTTTTTATTGCACATGTCGATTGTTGGTCGTTTGTTGGTGGTTGTTGGCTTAATTTAAAAGTTTGTTGGATAATAGCTTTTTCGAAATCTAAAAAGAAAATTCGGTATCAAGTTAGCCGGAAAATTCTTATTTTTAATTAATTTTAATTTATAACCAGCTCAATCAATGCGTAATCGTTTGTTGGACTCGTTTTTATTAATAAAATCGTTTGTTGGTCCCTCAATTCTTCGTTAATACATATACATATGCTATAATAAGGAAAAATGTGCTAGATTTGGCATATAATGTAAATCTGGAGCTACGCTGTGCATTGCCTATTTGAAAAATAAGAAGAAGAAATGCAAAGAAATGCAAATCACAAATTATATTATCAATTATTTTTAATATAATGTTTTTCTCATTTGCGTTAATTCGATCCATATTGCTTCTTTACTGTGATATGTTTATCAAAACCAGTTTGACAGAACAACTTAATTAAAGAAATGGCTGTATGTCTCCAGTTTATAATGAATCATTATAGACTAATGAGTCGTTAGTTATTTTTTCATTACGAGTGCTGTGTGTCTAGGGCATTATTTCGACTTTAATTTGCAAAAGGTTATTTTTACCTGAATCCTGCAAGAGAGACGGAGCATAGTAAACACTATCTTTACCTTATTCTTCCTGAAGCCAACATAAAAACATCAAATTCTATAAGAAAACCTTTAGTAAGCGGTACTTTGCGTTGGTAGCTCCAACTCTGCCATAGCGCGAAAGAGAAAACTATAAAACTTTTGCAATTGCTTCCTATAGGAAAATGACAATATGCTCAGTCCATTGTTATAAGTCAGTGGGCGCGTTTAGGCGGAGACAAAACCGGTCAAAATTATCGATTTTTCCTCCGCATAATTACAAACCATATCGAAGTGGTTGGTGCTTTTAAATGGTTGTGACCAAACACTTCCAAACCAGTTTGGTACGTGCGCATAAACTGCACGCAACTTAAATTACCAAAATGTAACCTCAAAATACATCTCGAATACTTGACATTAAGCATAAGAATTTTACATTTGGTGGGTGAATACACAAAACGGTAATATGAATCGTTGGGGCTTTGAAGAAACGGCAACATTACAGGACTTGTGTATTGACCAAAAAGTACAAGAACAAATGGATGGAAAGAAGTATAGACTAAAGGATGTTTTTTGCAAGGTTACGGATCAGCTAAATTCAAACGGATATAACAGAGAAGTAAACAAAGCAATAATTGAATACAATAAATTGAAAGCGCGGTATTTCAATATAAAGCAAAAAATTCAAAAAAGTGGTGCCGGGAAAATTGACTTTCCCTTCATGGAAAAGCTACAAGTAATATTTTCTTGCCGTCCCAGAGTAGCCTACTCAATGTACTGTGGAGTTGAATCTACTGCTGGAAAAAATTTTACCCAGAGAAAAATTATATATAATCATAAAATTTGCTCTCTAAAATAGTATTAATATTTTCAGATAATTGTATCGTCATGCCGCGGAATTAAAGCCGACGATGCAATTCTTTATCTTCACTCTTCAAGTGAGAATGAATTGTTATGTTTAAGTTTGTATTTTTTTACTGTCTTGCATGTTATCGACTTTATCAAAGTAAGCAAATTTGTCATTATAAATTTCGTGTTGAATAATAATAAAATCATTACTGTTTGAGAAGTAGACGCGTTTTGTATTGTTGAGAAGTGGAAGCATTTTTATTTAATAATTAATTATAACAACTGGATCGGATAAGTAGTACATACTACAGTGAAAGGAAAGGTGGTGTCTGGTGTCAGATATTACACGCGTTTTTCGTTGAGAATTTTGATGTTCTGGTGTTTCACCAGAACATAAGATCACAAGAGCACTGGTTTCTACACCAGGGCTCCCTCATCCAGGCGGCCAGTAAAAGAACTGGTCGCGAAATAAACATTTTTGGTGACCCCGGCGTGATCTAGATCCCACACACAGGCTATCCAGAAGGCCGCCAACAGGCTAAAAGGAACCCCTAGGCTACAGGAAGCTAATTGAAGCTATCATTCGCTACTACCAAGGCAATAAGCCACCACAGGCTATCCATAAGGCCGCCCCCAGGATAGGAAGGACTCTATCAGGCTGCAGGAAGATATTCCCAGCCACTACCAGGCTCAAATTTAACAGAAATAAGAAACAGAAGTCATCCAACCACCATGGATTCAGACCAAGAAGAATTCGTATTCGAGGAAGTCATCCATGAACAATCCATGGTTGGCGACAAGCTAGAGAAACTTTACATAAATTTCGGAAAGGATTCTACTTCACGAAAAGACGAACAGTATATAAGAAAGCGCCTGGAAATTTCCAAGGCATATTGGGCTGTCTTTCAATACAATCACAAAAGGTTGGCACAACTTGAAGAGGAATACAAGGAGAACCTGTTCAAAAAGTCATACCATGATGCTATCAAGGAAGTATATCAGCAATTGATGAAAGAATTACGTGCACATCCAGCAAGGCCTAAATCACCAGCTCCACCAGGGTCATTTACAACGGCACCTACTATCCCAGTCCCCATCGCAACCCCAAGTGATGTCGAACCGACATTACAAGATGATGACAGATCAAACGAAATTGAACAGACTCCAGGGGATTGAAGGCATGGAGACCGGAAATGGTGAGGTCGATAGATTAGTCCGACGGCAGAAGGCCTTGATGAGAATTATCACACATCTCCTCCAGGACATTGAATCTAAGGCCGGGCAACCCCATGAGAAACCTTATTATCAATTAAAGGTAGAGCTGCTCCGGACATTTCAGCGTGATATGATGGCCAACGATCAGCTCATCAGGGAGCAATCCGCAGGACCAAACTCATTGAGATATGAACCTGATCTTTACCATAAACAAGACGGCTGGATACAAGATACAATTATATCACTCCAGCAAAAGTTAAGCGACTTCAACACAGCAACAAATCAGGCTGCATCTTCACAAGCGCATAGCGGCTTAATCAAATTGCCAAAAATTGTCTTATCTACATTCGATGGTAATTGCTTACGTTGGACACAGTTCCAAGATCTCTATATCCAGCTGATACATGATCAGCCTATAAGCAATGCCCAAAAGATGTTCTACTTAACGAGCAATTTATCAGGAGAAGCAAGGGCATTAATACAGCATTTACCAGTATCAAACGAAAATTATGAAGATGCTTGGAGCACTCTACAGCAAAGATACGACAATAAACGACCCTTAGTAAGAGCGCTATTGAATAAGCTACTATCCCAGGCGACTAGTCAGATAGAATCGGCAGCAGCCATAAAGAAGCTGCACGATACCACAAACGAGTGCCTTCTTGGGTTAAAAAACATAGGAATACCAACAGACAATTGGGATCCATTGTTGGTTCATTTGATAACTAAAAGGTTTGATCGAACTACACACACCTTTTTTGAGCAATCATTAGAAGCCCCAAGAGAATTGACCCCTATGAAAAGAGTGTTAGAATTTTTGGAGATCCGATTCCAATCCCTGGAAACATTAACAGGGAGAACAAAGAGCTGCCTCCGGGACAGTCTAAGCCTGAAGAGTATCCAGTATCCAAAGTCGGCTCTCTTAGCCACTTAAAACGGGAACCGTTGCGTAGCCTGCAAACAGACTCATGCGTTATTTGCATGCAGGAGCTTTCTCTCACTATCGCCATACAATTGTCTACAATTATTGAGGAAACACCATTTGTGTGTCAACTGCATGAAAGAGAAGCACACGGCAGCCAGTTGCAACTTACGAAGCTGTACAAAATATTCCGGTAAGCATAACACACTGGTGCATTTAGACAACAGTTCAAGGGGGCCAACAAGCCACGCCTCATCCAACATGGAGAGGACACATCTTATCAGAAGTCAATCAGGCCCAGATTCAACATCAGCTGCTAACCAAGTACCAGTCAGTCACTCAACGACCTTAGCAGCCCAAACTGATAGAAATACAAGGAAATTCGTTCTCCTCAGTACGTTATTAGTGAGATTGAGGAAAGAGGAGGGAGTCGAAGTGGAATGCAGGGCGGTTCTAGATTCCGGCTCTCAACTAAAAGTCATAACCGACCGTATGGCCAAGACATTGTCAGTAAGGCCAACTCGGGATCATTTGAATATCCGTGGTATTGGTCGTGGAATACAGCAGACTCAACAACGAGTCAACATATAATTATTATCCAGAACAAGCGGATTTTCGAAGAGAATCGAAGCAGCCATATTGCCACAAATCACATCTTTCCAACCGGCCCATCAGCTAGAAATCACCGGCTGGCCCATACCCAAGAGCATTAAATTTGCCGATCCACAATTTGACCGTCCAGATCGCATCGATCTACTGATTGGAGCTGAAAGCTATTTTGAGTTACTGGCTGTTGGCCAAATCAAACTTGGAAAGAACTTACCCACAATACAAAGTACAGTATTTGGTTGGGTGATTGGTGGAGGAATACAAACCACACAACTCTCTGAAGCAGTATGCGGAGTGTACTCGTAAGAAGATGGCACTCTCGAGGAACAAATGGAAAGATTCTGGAAGTTGGAGGAGGTTGACAGCACCAGACAACCCAAGACGGTTTCCGAGCTCAGATGTGAGTCACATTTTAACTTAAACACACAAAGAGACAATACAGGTCGCTTCATGGTTAAGCTGCCCTTTTTCCAAGATCCGCATAATTTGGGCGAATCCAAGGATATCGCTTTACGTCGGTTCCATTCTTTGGAACTAAAGTCAAACAAGAATCCAGAGATGAAAATGCAGTACATGGATTTCATATGGGAATACATTGCATTAGGCCACATGGAGGAAGTCAATTTAAGAGACCTTCCTACACCGCATTATTTTTTGCAGCATCATTGCGTGATGAAACCAGACAGCACAACTACGAAATTGCGAGTAGTGTTCGATGCGTTAATGAAAACCTCATCAAATGTATCATTGAATGACATTCTACATACTGACCCCAACAGCCCAGGATGAGCTTTTCTCCATATTGCTACTGTTTCGATTACCACGATATGTCTTCACAGCTGACATTGAAAAAATGTACCGCCAGGTACAAGTCAGCAAGGATGACAGGAATTTCCAATTAATCTTCTGGAGGGACGACCCGTCACAGCCTACAAAATGTTATCAACTGCGGACAGTCACATACGGCGTAACAACGGCGTCATTCTTGGCAACGAATTGTCTCCAAAGCCTAGCCAGACAAAATGAAATACAGCATCCCTTGGGCTGATTGATATTGAAGCAAGATTTCTATGTTGACGATGTTATGACCGGGTCAAATAATTTGCTTGAAGCTGTTCAAATGCAGGAACAATTAAACGGAATTTTATTATCTGCCGGATTCAAGTTAAGAAAGTGGTGTACTAATCAACCAACGATAATCAAAAACATACCCCTTGAGGACCGAAGGAGGACAGGTTACAAAGAGGAAGGTACTTTCAGATATCGCTCACTTGTTCGATCCGCTGGGCCTCATGAGACCTGTGGTGGTGAGTGCCAAGATATTTCTCCAAAAGCTGTGGGTTTTGAAACTGGATTGGGATGCGGCTGTACCAATTGAGTGGCATACTAGATGGATACACTTTCGTCAGGCCATCAAGTTTGTGAATGATATCAAGGTTCCCAGGCACGTTAGCTCAGGGAAAATACCACAAAAACTGTAGCTACATGCGTTCTCTGATGCCTCAGAAAAGGCGTACGGAGCTGCAATATATGTGCGCTCAATTCTCCAAGACGGTACCATATTGGTAAGGCTACTCTGCGCAAAATCGAGAGTAGCACCAACCAAAACCACCACACTGCCAAGATTAGAATTATGTGCAGCGAAACTTACAGCTGACTTGGCTCATCGAGTAAAAGGAAAACTATGCATGTTATTTTTGGACCGACTCGGAAATAGTTCTAGCTTGGCTAAGCTCACCATCAGCGTCCTACCACACATTTGTTGCCAACCGTGTAGCCGCTATTCAGGAAAAAACTGCAATTGATCAATGGCGTCACGTGCCTTCACGGCAAAATCCGGCAGACTTGGTGTCTAGAGGAATTTATCCCGAGAAATTGAAGGACTGCAGTTTATGGTTCTACGGCCCATTATTTCTGCACGGCATAGAATCGGCATGTCCATCTAAGATAGTGACTCGAAAAACAGACTTGGAGAAAAAGCAAACCAAGGTGGTGTTATCACCATTAATTAAGACGAGATACATTACCGACGCCATAGATCATCGTAATTCTTTTAAACATCTGCAAAGGATCGTAGCATACATATTGAGATCTGTATCAAATTCTCGCCACGAGCCGGATGCACGTAAGAAGGCGGCACTAAGTGTAGAAGAATTAGAAGGGGCACTGGTGGTAATTATAAAGGAAGCGCAATCCCAAGGGTTCGGAGAAGATGTAAAACAATTAACCCAGTTGCACCACGTAAAGTCGAATAGTAGCTTAAGCAGCCTGAGCCCATTTGAGGATGAAAGGGGATTGATTAGAGTAGGTGGACGATTGCAGGAATCAGAATTGACTTACGACGCCACACACCCAATGTTTCTGCCGTACGCCCACAACACCACACGATTATTGATGACCAATATTCACATCACCAATTCACACGTTGGCGCTCAAGCACTCTTGGCTATTACTAGACAAAGATTCTGGCCCATCAAGGGTAAGACCATAGCGCGGTCAATAGTACAGAATTGTGTCCGCTGCCGGAAATTCAAGCCACAATTTCTAGAGCAATTTATGGGCAACTTGCCGGCTCACAGGACCCTTCATTAATGTCCGGATCGATTTTTGTGGACCTTTTTGGGTGCATTTCAAGTTAAGAGGAAAAAGACCCTCAAAGGCTTATGTTGCACTATTTTGTTGCTTCGCAACCAAGGCAGTCCACATCGAGGTCGTAAGTAAGTTGACCACCGACGCCTTCATTGGAGCCTTGAAGCGATTCATCAGTAGAAGAGGAAATTGCAAAAACATCTGCTGCGATAATGCGACAAACTTTGTCGGGGCCAGCAATCAACTAAGAGATTTGGAAAGAGTGATATACAGTAAGGAGTCACAGGAAAAAATCACAAATTCAGTACATCAAAAAGCGCAGACTTTCACTTCATTCCTCCAAGGGCGCCACACTTCGGCGGCTTGTGGGAGGCAGCCGTCAAATCTGCCAAGCATCTGTCCCAGAAGAGTTTATCTTCTGCATCGCTTACATACGAGGAGCTGGAAACTGTAATGACACAAATAGAAGCCATATTAAACTCCCGCCCACTAACACCAATGTCATCGGACCCAAATGACATCTCCTCATTGACCCCAGGGCATTTCTTAATTGGGGAGCCGTTAACAAGCATAGTAGATCCCCATTCTGGCCCGGCAAAGGGGAGCTTACTTCAACGATGGAAACTGTTCTCTCATTTGAAAAATAATTTTTGCCAACGATGGTCAAGAGAATACTCGAGCGAGCTTCAGCACCGCTATAAGTGGAAACAACGGTCCAACAACGTACAGCCCAGCACAATAGTGGTGGTAAGAGATGGAAATCTCCCCGCATTAAATTGGCCACTAGGAAGAATAGTCGAAGCCATCAAAAGCGATGAAGGACTGATCAGAGTGGCAGACGTTAAAACTGCTTCTGGAGTATTCAGGAGACCAATTCACAAACTTGCTCCGTTACCAACAGAGCAGGGAGAGGCCTGTTATTCCTCACAAATTGACAACTTACCAGCAGCTAAAAAGAAGCATCCAAGAGAACAAGCGAATAAGATTGGCCATTCCGAGTCCTCCAGCAGCAGCGAAGAAAAGGGCCAACCGCAACTCATGAAGAGATTCCGTCTAAAAAATCTCGTCCGTCAACTTCCGCTGCGAGCTTATTTTTTCTCACATGCCTAGTCATGCCGATACTAGGGTGCTGTCAACTAGAAGTAACACCTTTTAAGAATCAGCCCGGCATCTATTTTAAAGGTATGGGCTCGACCCACTTAATCTGTAATGAACGGAATTTGGTCATATACTATGATATGAAGTCATATTGGCAGGAATTTGCTACGATAAAAAACGTTCACAGACTTGTTCGTATTTCCATTGAATACTGAAGGAGATGGAGAAGAACAATGTATTGATACTATATCATATACCTACACGTGTCAAAAGAGCGCCGCTCGATATAGTTGGTAATTTGGCCAGTTCCTTGTTTGGAGTATTAGATTCTCGCTATGCTGAAAAGATGAGGCAAATCATAAGCAATGTTGAAGGAAATCAACAACATTTGCTGGAATTATTAAAGAAACTCAGACCTCCATCATCGACTCAACGGCCAATATCATAAAAAGGTCAAACGAAAGAACGGAGAATCAATTACGGGATTTTGAAGGACATTTTAATCAGACGATGGAACAGATGAACGGTATGCAGCATGAATTTCGCGATCAAAGATCAGCAGAAACCTTCAATGCACTATCCATCAGATTAACCTTAATGACGTCAAATTACCAAAGAATGCAGTCTATGTTGTTGGATGTAATCATACACACACACAACGGCAAAATCAACCCACTTCTATTGTCACCATAACAGCTCAAGAAGCAGTGTACACTTATCAAGGAGAATCTGCCGTCAACATTACGTCTACCAGCAGGCCAGAATGACTTGGTAGAGCTATACAACCTCATGACAGTGCAAGGACGAATAGGACCAGCTCAAATAATCTTCCGACTCAAGTTACCCTTGTTCACTTATGAACCATTCGAATTGATAAGGATCGTCCCAGTACCGGTGTTGACAAACGACACATTTTTGGTGATAGAACCTTCATCACGATTCTTGATAATAAGTTTACATCGGGATCAATTCTATCCACTTTCGGATCATGAGATGTCAGCGTGTTCCACAATTGGACATGCAACTCACATGTGCAAGCAACATCATCCGCTATATAGGGTTGATTCTGGTATGAGCGCTTGTGAAATCGGATTCCTCACTAACTCTCCGTCGCCCACCACGTGTAAAATAAAAAGGACTGACAAGGTTCCCAGATGGATTCAGCTCATGAATCCAAAACACTGGATTTATGTGATGAAAGGAGAAACAACAGTCAATTTAATATGTGGCCATTCAGTTTCCCAAAGATCATTATCAGGATCCGGCATGCTCAATATTACTAATGGTTGTGCCATTAAGGACGAGGCAACTACAATGCAAGCCCATAGTCTTTACCCGACCTCTATGAGAAGCGCTTTCATGCCATCACAGAATCTAATTGAAATGCTTCCTCCGCCTGAAGTCACAAAATTACTTCACAAGCCAATGTCATCCTACAACGTCTCCCACGATTTGTTAGAGCTGAAGCAAAGGTAACAAGATCTTCAGGTTGAAGAAGGAAGTCCTATTACGCCACTCCATCAAACCATTCACCACTTCAGCGTTGGTTATACGAGCCTTCTCCTCTGACTATTTTTACAATAAGAAGATTCATCAAATGCCGTGAGGACCGAAGTACAACAACCCCGTAGCCGCACCCCGAAGGACGCCGCCGACCTTTAGCCTGAGCCGCGAGACGGAAGAACTGGTTGAACTCAACGTTCAATGCGGGGGAGGATGTTGCATTCTACCCTCGCATTAGAATTAATTAATAAGGATTTTAGCATTAAATTCCAAATCGCAGCAACATTGTATCGTCATGCCGCGGAATTAAAGCCGACGATGCAATTCTTTATCTTCACTCTTCAAGTGAGAATGAATTGTTATGTTTAAGTTTGTATTTTTTTACTGTCTTGCATGTTATCGACTTTATCAAAGTAAGCAAATTTGTCATTATAAATTTCGTGTTGAATAATAATAAAATCATTACTGTTTGAGAAGTAGACGCGTTTTGTATTGTTGAGAACTGGAAGCATTTTTATTTAATAATTAATTATAACAACTGGATCGGATAAGTAGTATATACTACAGTGAAAGAAAAGGTGGTGTCTGGTGTAAGATATTACACGCGTTTTTCGTTGAGAGTTTTGATGTTCTGGTGTTTCACCAGAAAATAAGATCACCAGAGCACTGGTTTCTGCACCAGGGCTCCCTCATCCAGGCGGCCAGTAAAAGAACTGGTCGCGAAATAAACAATATTTATTCTAGGACTCGACTGGAATAAAATATACTAACATAACAAATTTACTTGTGTACCGACTGAGATAAAGATATTTATTCTGGGTCTCGGCTGGAATAAATTTTGGTAACATAATCACTTTATCTTGTGTCTTGACTGAGATCAAGATAGTTATGCTGGGTAGCAACTAGAATAACACTTACTACTCTCAAACCTTTATCTTGGGTTTCGACTGAGATAAAGATGTTTATTCTGGGTATCGACTAGAGCTGAAAATTGGATCCGGATTTGCTAATATCCTGATATCCGGATACCCGAATCTCCGAACTATCCGATTCCTGAGATCCGGATCCATATCCGAACTATCCGGATCCAGATCCAAACTAATCCGGATCCGGACTAAGCAAAAAAGCTTCAAAATTGTGTTGTTTCATTGAGAAAATGAGAATATCATAAAATTTATATTTTCCCAATGAAACAATGCAATCTGAGGGAAATTTTGACCTTTTTTTGCTTAGTCTGGATCCGGATAGTTCGGATCCGAATCCGGATAATTTGGATCGGGATCCGGATAGTTGGGATCCGATTAATATGATCCGGATTCTCCGGATACCCGGATTTGAGGAATCGGATCCTAATCATCTCGGATAATCCGGATAGTAAATTATTATTAGATAATGACTAACTATTTATTTACCAACGCCATAACCATTTAATACATATCTAATCATATTTGGCAATTATATTTATATATAAATTGGTGACATTTCGGAAAAGTGAATTCCTTTTGAAGTTATCATAATGTGTATCATGAATACCTGAAGTATACTGCAAGTAGAAATCAAGTAATCAAAATATCATGTAAAGGCGCATTGACTTAAAGTATACTTGAGTCAAATAACTCAATAAATTTCATTCGACTTACTTGAAAAAATTCATGTAAACGTAACTTCAGTGCTTGAAAATTCTTCATTTGTGCGAGATATGACAAAGAGGAACCAGAAGAAGATTATTGTTGATAATTCAGGCTGTGATCTAACCATGTGCGATTGTGTATTGAACTTAATGCAGAGTTGTCAAAGGTAAAATGTCACTTCAAGTACATTTCAAGTCAAGTAATTGGAATTAATTCAACCAAAAACCCTACTTGAGTTTCAAGTGGGTTTCAAGTCAAGTACTCAAGTATTCTTGTAAACGTAATGATAGTCGACATTATAAGTATCTTAGGTAATATTCGTGAATGTGTAATCTCTGAAATATATTTCCCTTTGAATTTGAAATAGTGTATTAACTTTGACCTATTGTGAAATAAACCACTAACTTTAAATATTTATTGGCGTTATGGTAATCATTTACAGTCCCCATCCTTACTTATATTATTATTGAGTGTTCGCATTGTGCAGAATAATTGCAGGTCTACGAAGGAATTGCCCAAATTCTCTAATTTTCGATCTTAAATCTACATTTATTTTTAAAACGGTCGTGTTCAAAAGTTCAGCCATCGAAGTAAACGCGGAATCGAGTTATGGTAAAGACAGACAGATAGAGAGGTAGACGAATAGACAGACAGACTAACAGACAGACAGGCGGACATACAGACAGACGAATGGACATGCAAAAATCAAAATAACGTTTAATATTATGCGAGGGTCTCCAATCCATTTTACTCTAACAGCATTATTTCTATGCGTGACAAACTAAATTAGGGTTCTAGGGTATAAAAAGGAGTTTCTAGTACGTATCAATTTTCAACTGACATTTTCAGTTGTTGCACTATAATGAAAACTGAGTTCTAGCATACTATTTATCCATGGAAATTAAATTAACCACTTTTGTTGTTGTGATCTTTTGGATTATTTATTTGTAATTGTTTCACGTTTATAAAAAAAGTAGCTGAGGTTCCCGGTTATTTTCGACCGATTAGCCTGACACGATTTCTTGCTAAGTTTCTGCAAAAGTTGATGTTACAGTAAACATCTGATCACTTAGAAAAACTTTACTTATTAAGTCCTTTCGAGTCAAGTTTTCGTAAATCTTGTAATGCATCTGTCATCATGCATCATTAAAGCATGTGATTGCATATAAACCATATGCACATCTCCCTAAAAGTAATAAGAAACCAAGGTTACAACTAAAGTTTGTAAGTCAATTCAAAAGTTAAAACTAGGAGTTCAATTAACCCCTCGAATAAACAAAAATGAAAATACAATACACTTTTGTTTGAATCATTAATACCTCGTTATGAATGAAGTAAAATAAAAACGCATCAGAGTACAGCGCAAGCAGAAAATAAATTATGTATGTACAGTGCACCAAATTTCTCAATGGCAACGAAAAACGTTACTCACGTGAGGTCACCGTTTCTTTCATAATGATAAGGTGAGAAAATTATCGAATGTAGGTAGCTTTAAGGAATTAATGTAAATAGCTTAATTAGCAATAATTAGCGACTATAAATAAGGTAGCATTAAGAAAGAAATTAAGAATATAGTTTTGACCATTGACTGGTAATCTGCAAGGCTTATTCTTCAGAATGCAGCGGCAGTTAGCAAGGCGTTCTCCTTTCTTAAGATTTAGAGGCTTCTTAGCCAGATATCTTCTGCATTAAGATATTGAGGCACCCCAGCCAAATATCTAGTTAGGATTTAGGCATTCAGCCAGATCCAAGGTAATTTTAATTTCTTTTGCCTTATATGAATATTGAGGCGACACACCATATAGTCGGCATGGTAATTAATTAATTTGATCATGAGCAGAATATTGGACATCGGCGAATACGCCAATCCATTGGCAAGCAGCATAAAGGCAAACATAATATGGCGACTCTGCCCACAAACGACCCAAATGAGATGGAATTAACGATATCGCAGAGCCGAGAGGAATGGATAGCAGAAATAGATGAAAAATTTGAAAAACTGTACGCGAAACTCAACGAAGAATTAAAAGAAGATTTGAAGCAAAACCTACAAGCTGGACCCAGGCCAATTTCCATCGAGAAGTACAGACAAAAGTACCAGCGGAAAAACCAAACAATAGCAGACAAGCATCCAGAAGAAAAACCCGCAAAAGAACCTCGAGGAGGAAGATTGGTGAAGCAGCGCCAACGTATAGCTGAATTAAAGTTGCTAGTGAAAACAACAGTAGGACAATTGAGATCAAAAGCAGTAAGAGAATTAGAAGAATTGAAAGAAATTCGAAAGGATACAAAGAAAAAGAAAAATAGCAATGGGAAATACAAAATCCCAACAGGGCAAAGTTGACCTAATGACAAGCTGGCGAGATTTTCGAGCGTTTTACATTTAGAATGCACACGGCAAGAAAAGGAAGAAAGAAAGAAAAAAAAATCAAATTTTTATGAATAAAGATAAAAAATGTGAAAACGCAAGTT
This sequence comes from Dioctria linearis, assembly GCA_963930735.1. Lineage (NCBI taxonomy): Eukaryota > Metazoa > Arthropoda > Insecta > Diptera > Asilidae > Dioctria > Dioctria linearis. The sequence continues at coordinate 116,427,825 of OZ005742.1, read as the reverse complement.
GCATGCAACGAAACAGAATGGCAAATGTTTCATTTCGGGAAATAAATGAGAAGGGGCCGAGTTTTCACGTTTTACTCTCATAAAATGCTGCTGCGCTTTTGTGAAAACCGGTTTTCATGAAATATTGATAATGTTTGGATACATGTTGTTGCTGTAAAAGGAAACATGTTGTTGCTGAAATCATATGACATTTGAACAGCACGTGTTTCTGTTTACATTAATTTTTCTATGAAGAGATTAAGTGGGGGAACTCATGCTGGATTCTCTGATATTTTCGGGAAAAAAGAGAATTTCATTTGTAAGCAATTTTACATCTCCTTTCAGCATCTTGGCCAAAACGAAATTAATTTTTTTCTTAAAAATGGGAGGTAGTGTGACCTGATATACATTATTATCAATAGGTTGAAAGGATTTTGAGGGATTTAATAAGATTTTGTCGTTCGGGTAATCCTACGTTCTCTCGCTTTATTTTTTAACTCGTTGTCTCAGTTGCAGTACAATAGCGCATAGCCAAGTTCTTTTCCCCCAATAGACGAAAGTATATGAAATTACTTGTTTCATTCTACAAAGCACCAGAAATTTTCCAATTTTGCTCTACAGTTTCTTAACTTGTAACTTTGCACAGGGTATTGTTAATTGCAACACAGAAGAAGTGATGGAAAATCAGATATAGCTTATGTAATCTCAGGTTTAGTAATTAGCATATTGATTTATAAATTGAATAGTCATTATAAGAAATATTTAAAACAAAATTTAGTTAGGGCAATAAATGTATGGAACAGACTTTCTCTTTCATTATATAAAACATTCTTGATTGTGGTATCAGCGTTGGTTAGCAGTAATATACAATAATAAGGCTTTCACTGATGGAATTTGATGTGCTCAAAACACTCTTAGGAAATTTAAAAAAGAGTCCAAGTAGGAATTATACTGCGAATTACATTGAAATAAAAACTAAGGAAATCAAAGAAGTCTGGCTGGAGATAAAAAAATATTACTGATAAAGTAAAATTAGAAGAAGCAAAAAGAAAATTTGAGGAATTAAAAAATAAAATAAGTGTCTATCTCATTCCCAAAGAGTCACTGGAAATTTCTGACGAGATTACGCAAGAGACAATGGCAACATTTGATATTGCGACTGCAACAAATATAACACCGGAGTTTGATGGTAATTCTAATGCATTATCAAATTTTCTTGGTCTAATTGAATTCTACAAAGAATCGCTAAAAGCCGATAAAGAGAGTATACTATTGCGATTTATAACAACAATAAAACTATCTGATAGAGTAAAGAACAGACCTTTGTCGGAAAGCGCACCAACAAAAATATCATAATTAAAAGTAAATCTACAAAAAACATACAAAATAAATAAAAATCCACTGAAAATACACAGTGATTTGGCAACGATGCAACAAGGCAATCAGAGGGTAAATGCCTTCGCTTCAAGAATAGGAGCAATAATAGCATCATTAAACGACATTCAAATAACGGAACAAGGAGAAAGTAATAGAGCACTGATCGTGAACATGAATGATCAATTAGGCTTAAGTTCATTTAAGAATGGCATTAATGAACCATACAAATTCATTTCTCAATAATAATAACACAATAACACAATAACTACGCACGGAGTTACACAATTAGAATTGTCAATAGAAGATATCATCATAACACATAAATTCCATATAATTGATGAGCAAAGAAACTTAACTACGAATGGGGTGTTAGGGCGTGATTTTCTGATTAAGTATCATTGTAATATAGATTACGAAACACGCGCCTTAACTATAAGATCAAACATGAGGGATATAACGTTACCAATAAATATGGACATCAAAACCGTCAATAATATCACGATACCACCTAGCTCAGAGATAATAACACCGATTGATATTGAGATAAACAAAGACAGTCTAATCTTTGGAAAAGATATAAAAAAATGGATTTTTGTAGCAAATGCGGTAATACCGGCAAAGGGCATAAAACACATAAGAGTTCTGATCACGACTGAAGAGCAAGTTACTATAACAAAGGCTCACATATACACGCAACCACTCAAGAATTATCATAGAATCTATTAAGAATTGCAATATTTCCTATCACAACAAAGTCAAAATAAATAATTCAAGGTTTGAAAAGATTAAGAAACAGATAAATGTAAATAGCTTATGCCCTAAAGCGAAACAATCAATACTAAACATCTGCGAGAAGTTCTAAAATGTCTTTCAATTAGATGGAGAACCACTAAACGTCAATAATTTCTACGAAAAACGAATTTCGGTTATAGATAAAACACCCGTCTACACAAAAAACTATAGAATGCCAAATTCACAGCTTGATGAAAGTAATAGATACGCAAGTACAGAAACTTCAAGAGGAAGGTATTATTGAACCATCAAGAAGTCCTTACAACTCACCATTACTAATTGTACCTAAGAAAGACCTTGGAGGACAATGGAAATGGCGACTGGTTGTAGATTTTAGATCTCTCAATAAAAAGGTTGTCAACGATAAATTTCCGTTAACAAGACTGGATGATGTATTGGATAAATTAGGTCGAGCAAAATACCTTTCAACTCTTGATATGACTAGCTCATTTCATCAAATTCCATTACATCCAAAATCAAGACTGTTGACAGCATTTTCAACAAACACAGGACACTATCAATTTACGAGATTACCTTTTGAGTTAAAAGTCTCAACTAGTAGCTTCCAACGAATGCTATCAATAGCACTAAGTGGCCTAGAAGCCACAGCATTCCTATATGTGGACGATATAATAATATTTGGTTCTAATTTAGACGATCACAACAACAATCTAATAAAAGTATTAGAAAGATTGCAGAAATACAACTTAAAGCTAAGTGCGAGTAAATGTAACTTTTTAAAACCAGAAGTTACATACCTTGGCCACCAAATCACACCTGAGGGTATACGAACTGACCCAAAGAAATACAAAAGCATTAAAAATTATCCTGAGCCCAAGAACTCGGATGAGGTGCGAAGATTCGTAGCATTGTGCAACTATTATAGAAGATTTGTACAGAATCTTAGCAGATCTCGCAATACCACTAAATGAACTTCTAAAAAAGAACAAAATATTTCATAGGTCTGAGGACTGCAAGAAATCATTTGAACTATTAAACTACAATTAATATCCCCACCAGTACTAAGTTATCCTAATTTCAGTACAGTATTCATTTTAACAACTAATGCATTTAGCTATACAGCATTTTAGACCATATTTATTTGGAAGAATATATTCGTAGTGTGTACGGACCACAGACCACTAGTAAGCCTATTCACTCACAAAATCCCATCATTAAAATTGACGAGAATAAGAGTTGATCTCATGAATTATGATTTCAAAATTATCTTTAAACAAGGTAAAATGAACACCACTGCAGACGCGTTATCAAGAATTAAACTAGAATCCAAGGACTTGATAGCAATGACGACGAAAAATATTGTCAATTTAATTATAAGAAACATGCAGAAAGTGCAAAATATGCACTATTATAAATAATTGTAAGGAATGCGCAAGAACAAAAATCACAAAACACACCAAAGAGAGATACCTAATAACTGACACACCAAGCTCATCTATCGAAACAATCTCAATAGACACGGTAGGACCACTTCGACCATCTGGAAACTTCAGATATATTCTAACACTGCAATGTGAGCTAACTAAGTTTGTAGAACCATTCCCAATAGAAACCAAGCATGCAAGGACAGTGGCAAAAGCAATAGTAGAAAAATTCATATTGAAATATGGATAATTTTTGATGGGAGAGGGTGTGATACTGATTGAGCAGTCGTTGGAAGGCCATACAATTTTTGGTTCATCTAGGTGAGTACTATCAACTCCCGCTCTATTGACCTCCTAGTGGGAAACACCCTGTATAGATATATATATACCAAAATAATTAAAAGTAGTAAATATGATATGGAAATATGTAATAAAGTATCATAAAGAAAGAAAAGTGATCGAATGTGCACTAACAAATAATGTAATTTTACTTTCTTTAGAAAAATTAAAATTGCATCAATCTTTTCAGGATGAGGATGTAATGCATCTGTAATCATGCATCATTAAAGCATGTGATTGCATATAAATCATATGCACATCTCCCTAAAAGCAATTAGAAACCAAGATTACAACTAAAGTTTGTAAATCATTTCAAAAGTTAAAACCCGGAGTTCAATTAACTCCTCGAATAAACAAAAATGAAAATACAATTTACATACATACAGATTTGTATGTAATCACTTTTGTGTGAATCATTCATACCTCGTTATGAAAGAAGTAAAATAAAAGCGCAAAATAAATTATGTATGTACATTGCACCAAATTTCTCAATGGCAACAAACAACGTTACTCACGTAAGATCAACGTTTCTTTCATAATGATACGGTGAGAAAATTATCGAATGTAGGAAGCTTTAAGAAATTAATGCAAATAGCTTACTTAGCAATAATTAGCGATTATAAATAAGGCAGCATTAAGAAAAAAATTAAGAATAAAGTTTTGACCATTGACTGGTAAACTACAAGGCTTATTCTTCAGAACGCAGCGGCAGTTCCAATTTCACTCTTCTGTTGTGTCCTTAATCCGAAACTTTCTCTCTAATAGATTCCAGCAGGTTAAGGTGAAGGATCGTGTTTTTGGTGCCTTGCCTCTAAATTGTGGCATCCCCCAAGGCTCTATTCTTGGCCCCTTGCTCTTCAGCCTATATCTAAATGACGTTCCTAATGTTGTTGAACACTGTAAAGTTGACTTGTATGCTGATGGTGTGCAAATGTATCTCTGTCGACCAATTGGACTTGTGGAGGATTGTATCGATAAGCTGAACTCCGATTTGCGCAATATTGCACGCTGAGCTAATAATAATCGGTTATTATTTAGTGATGGAAAGTCGCAGTGCATTGCTTTCTATCGTAGATCAGTTGGGGTTGTTACGCGCTGCTTTTCCGTGCGTAAAGGCGCTAGCTCAGCTTGGGCGTCGGGAACAAAAAAACTAAATTTTAAGAAAGCACCAAAAGGGAGGGGAGTCACATTTTTTTTGAGGTACCATGAAACTCTATTAGATCATGGAAACGATAATTTTTTTTTCTTTTAACACTTCTTCATTAATATTTATTCCAAATTATGGGTACTGATTATTACAAAACTAAAGATGCAAAAAAAAGATAAAGAAATATAAAATAATTACGAAAGACATTAAAGTGTACCTTGACTTACGGGACACCCATGGTACCGCTTGCGTTAATCCAAGTCACGTTATGATAATGCCCGTCAGCCACGCAAAACCCTTAAATTGCTTCTTTTCGCTTTTCCTTTTTTTCCTTTTGTTGTCCTTAGTTCGGCTCCACTCTATTTTTGCCTCTGTCCTTTTAGACTTTTCCTTCGACTTTGTTCCTTTTTTTTTTATAAATTTAATTTATATGAATTTTAACTTTTCAGCATTTTCTCACAAATCGAGTACTTCTAACCGTATTCCCTGGTTTAGCAGCCAGTGTCTAGTCAGTAAGTGTCTCCTCACCGCTAGCTGATTCTCTCCGTTCCACAGATGTATTGAACATTAAACTTGGATCCGGTCATAAGATCATTATTTCCAACTTCCAACTTTTAAACTTGACTGTACTGCAATTTTTGGAGTACTGTTCGGTTATTTATAATGATGACCATTTCTCATTTTATAATTGTGGTTTTCTTTAAACCGGGCTTACTATTTCCGGGCTGAGACACTTACCGTGATGATTGGACAGTGTTGATCATTTCCGACTATCGTGCTTTAAGGTAATCGTAATTATCCGCATATAAGGGTTCTGAATGACCGAGAATTATTTATATTACGCAAATAAAAGAGACGCCGTACCATGGGAGTCGCGAAGTTATCTAATAACCATATATAAATACAAAATCAATAATTACGTTAAATGAGATATTGAAATATTCATTAATTATTTTAAATGGATCACAACGATAAAATAAACCCTAGCGATCTAAATAGGAAGTCTGAAAGCTCGTGAGACCTCGTTATGCTATATTGTTACTGACAACTATTGTTAGTATGAAAAATTAAAGAAAACTAGTAACTCTATGGAAATGCTTACCTATTGATTAAATATAATAATATAATAATACTATATCCTTATTCTGGGTGTAAGTAGGATGATGCTGCCTTGTTGGAGTATGTGTAAATCCGTTTAGTAATAAATTTATATGTAGTTGACCTTTGTGTACGTGTAGCTGACCTTGGTCATGTTTAGCTAATTTTTGTGTATGTTTAGTTCCGAAGATGCTGAAGTAAACCAAGTGTGCTGATTTTAAAATTGTGTGACGTGTGAATGTTGGGAAAGAAATGAAGCGAGTTGTGTTTGCGTGTGGTGAATTTCTGGGCCATTATGGGTTTGTGTATGTTTAAGTGCAATTTCCCAGAGGAAGTTTTTGTCTTACGTTTGATGAAAGAGTATATTTTCCTGAAATAAAGTAAAACTCCAGCAGGAGCAATAGTTCTACCAATATGCATTCACGATACGATATATACACATAACAGGGTATCTGACTTTCCACCTGTAGTTTTAAATAACACGGTGCTGCAATTTTCGAATAGTGTAAAAAATCTTGATATCTTCCTAAATTCTAGAATGCAATTCTGTGACAATTCACGCGATATGATTATATGATATGATTATGGTGGGCTTCGTCGACTGGGGTTGTCTTCGGGAATTTTGTATACGAGCATCCGTTCGATGTTGGTTAAATCTTTGATCCTGCCGTACTTTTCCTATGGCTGTCTCCTTTACCCAAACTTGTGTTCCTCCTGTTCTACCAAACTAAATGTAGCTTTCAACGAGTACACAAGATTCGTCTTCTACCTTAAGAGATTCTATAATACTTCGCAACATCGTAGTAACCCTCTACTTGGTTGCTCCTTAAATCTATACCGTTTACGTAGGCTTCTGGCATCTCTACATAATCTCACATATACTAAAAAACCTAGCTATTTAAATCAATTAGAATTTTTGCGCTCCACGAGGCTTTTCGATTTGCTGATACCAAACTTTCATGATGCAGTAATGGAAAGCTGTTACTTTGTCGTGCTGTTTTGTTTGCTGCATTTTGGGATAGGCATTTGGTTTTGTTTTAGGTGGTCTTGGCTTTGTGTTTTCTAGTTCTTAGATGTTATATATTCGTATTTTTTATTTATTTTATTTTATTTATTTATTTATTTTAATTGTTTTCTCATCACCATCGCCAACCAATCTTGGAGGAAGGCAGCGTGAGTTGGCTTATTAGGAATCGGTTTACTAAGTGAGATTTATTTGGCGAAACGTTAGCCTGGGTCATTAAAATGTAGTTTGGGGTACATAGTATCGAGAAGAGTGAGTCAAGCGGGCAGCCGTATATATATGGAAATCTCCGGCCAGGGCTGAATAATCACGACACATGTAGCGACTATTTTGCTAAAGGACACACTCTTCTTGGCAAAGGATACAATGCAAAAAGAACAAATAAAAAAGCACTTATGATACCCTAGATGAATGCCCGTATAAAATTGCGTATGGTCACCGATCTATGCAAGTTTGATTTTTGAAGCATATATTTCTAGAATGGTTCGTCGGACAGAAAAAATGGTTATAACCATTTTATAGGATTTTAGAACAATATAAATGTCTAGGACTGATCGTTTTCACAGTAGGTATACGTAAAAAACCAAAAAATTTATATGGCAACACCAATCCATTTTTGAACTTAATTTTACTGCATGTACAAAATTTTAGCTTTCTAAGTGAACGCGTTCTTGAGTTATCGTGCGCACGGTCAGACGGACGGACGGACTTGCAAAAATCAAAATAACTTTTAATAATATGTGTGGGTGTCAAATCAACTTTGCTCTACGATCATTATTTCTGTGCGTTACAAACGGAATGACAAACGTATTATACCCTATAGATTTCATGTACGCTATAAAAAGAAAGAACAAAGACCCAACAAAAATTAATTCATTAGCACAATATATATAGGGGATTAACAAAGTCGTTCATCAAAGTTACACAAAAAACACAAGAACACAAAGAAAGCAAAGAAACTCTCTTCTAATATGGTTTACTGCTGGTTTTGTTTTTGATCGGGTCTATGACGTAATGTTTAGGTTAATTTCTTAAGGAAAACTCCAGTCTTTTCATCGTTGTTTTTTTATTTGTTTACTCGACGTTTCGGGCCTTGATTAATACCCTCCTTCAGGAGCTAACTACATTGAAATATAAGAAGACATAGTATCAAGTATAATTAAACTATTTGCTTATACCTTTGCTGTTGATATGATATAATTTGTTTATCATATATTATTAAAATATATTTCACAAAAATATACATTAAAAGTGTACTAAAAGCTTTAACTGAACATATTAATAAATAATGTAAACAAATAAAGAAGCAAAGGTTATACAAAAAAAATTTAAAAAAAAAATTTAGTATGTATGTTTTATAGTACGATAGTCTGGTTTTAAGTTTAAGAAAAATCGTTCAGTTACGAATAAAAACTCTGGTCTAAGCCAGAACATTGCTACAGAATCAAAAGGGACGGTAGTATAAAGAAGGCCAGCTCATCTCCAAATCGTCAACTAAAAATGAAGGCAAAAGTGGCGCCTTGCACTTGGGCTTCCAATCTTTTGAGATCAGTACTGGTTATATTATATTTCCTACAGTTGGCCTTTGCTCAGGACTACACCCTGCTACAGCCAAGGGCAGGACTTTACATAGAAACCTTGGGTCACTCTCGAATTAAACGCGGTAATCTACGGCTACAATTATTCTTCCCAATGGAGGAAATATTTCAAGATCAAAGAATGATCAACATTACGTGGATCCAGATCCAGCCCATATGTCAGGAAACAAAAGAACTCACTCAAATTACCTACTGTGACGTGCTGTTCAAGCATATGTCCTTAAGAAGCTTACTACTAATGAATAAATCCAATCGGTTCAATGCAAGGACAGACCATGAAGAAGTGTCTTAGGAAATTTACTGACTAGCATCTTCGGAGTAAATGACGATGTATACGCTGCAGAATAATCAGCAAGGACAATCAGCAAATGCTGTTGCTTAATACGAAAATAAATCAATCAGTCAGTATCATTTGGGAAAAGTTAAAACCATGCCACTCCAGGCTGTCATAAGTTATCGCCTCAATAAACGAGATCAAGACCTGGTATTCTCGGGCAGACCATCATAAAGATAATGTCGACGTCATATCTACGTACATTAGCGCAGAAGATTACTACACAGAATTACAGGACAATTATGAGAAGTGGCTTAGGGCTATTCGTCAGCATGGACATCTATTAGATTTTATTACGTTACGTCATATCGACGAAATAGCGCAAAACACTTCAAAATTAATAGGATCCAACCATTTTGTTCACAGTTCACCACAAATGCACTTGAACATAGCCGCAGAAAATAACACAATAGTGCTGCATGGGTACTTAGGTATAGTAGAGAGCAATGTTTATGATTTAATTCACGTCACGGCAATACCACAGAGGACTAGCAACAACCCCTTTACAAACTTCAAAGTTTTAACTCTCTAGAAGAACAAGAAAAGAAATCATGCTCTATTGCAAGCATTTGCACATCCATCATTGTTTACAACATTGAAGATAGCCCATCTTGTATTCTCGATATAATTCACGATCGCTATAAAAAACAAAATGCCAGACAAAGTAAGGCACTTACAACAAGGAGTAGCTCGCTGTACATCACAATGAGCCCGAGGATCGTGGCAGTCATCTGTATGGGAAAAAAGATCGATTTACAACACATCGATACTGGGATCATACATCATACGAAGCAGCTAGTTTTAAAGGCCACAATGGAGCAATCAATAGCAGTTGTTGCTAGCCATGTGATAGAAGTACATCCAACAATTGTTGATATTTACTTCAATGAGCTACATATCATTAATTTTAAAGTCATGAGCCTTAATACGAGCTGACGAACAACTATTAGAATACACCCAACCTCCTGAACCATCACACATCAAGAGGGCTATCGCTATTTCCTCAGCCACATCAGTTTCAGGAATATAACTTGCACCTGGACTAGGAATACTGGCATTCAAATATCGCTTGAGCATCATAAAGATTTTCAAGTCCCGGCAGAAAAATGAGCAGGAACCCCATGAAGAAGGAAATCACTCCATTAGCCAGATTGCACAATATACTGACCGAGTTTCAGCTTCTGTTGCCGCCCAGAATGTTCACGCGAATAAAATATATCGTTCAGGTTCGTAAAATAAAAACCATCTTTATATTGATATATACATATATTTATTCATTACTTCCGTTACTGATGTCAGCTTTTGCCAAACCTTTTCCATCAAAACTTAAGTTTAGACTGACTTAATTATTCGTTTATAATATGTATTATCTTGTTCAAATCATCTTAAGTCACGTACAAAAATGAAATGTGATCGCTAGGAACGGTAAGGAAAGATACATTCATGAGAAATATGTTGGGTAAAGCTGTAATCAGATCGTAGTTATAATGTGGGAAAATATATGTTTTAAATTTTTTTTTAATGTGGGAAAGTGGAACGCTTTAAATTTCTTCTACTTTTGCAGATTCGACATATTTCTTTAAAATTTCCTGGAAATTCGTCTCTTTTATTGTGTTAGAATCAGTCCATGATCTAACTCCTCCCACCTTTGATTTAGAATTCTCTTGAATCCTGTTTGTTACTTTAATATTAAGTTGTTTTCGTTTACAAAATAGATAAACTAATATGATGATTAATATGATTGAACCTAAACTTTAGCTTATAATTCTATGATATTTAACCTCATGGATTTCCTTAATATTTTTCGCTTCTCATGATTTAATATAATTCTGTCAAACGTTAATTCATCATTATTATAGGTAAAATTTTCGCCTTACAAATATTTCCGAAATATCTTTAACTTAATACTGAATTCTCTGTTATTAATATTAATGGTACAATTGTTGAAATTTATAAAGTGCATTCCTTTAAGTATTATGATTCTTTCGTCACAAGTACTTTTTAATTTACCTGTTTTGATATTGTTATCAAAAAATATGTTTTCTTCAACTAGTGATATTTCCTCCTCTTCTTTATTAATAAATTTACAAGTTTTTAAATTAAACTATTCCTTCTTTTAGTTAGATCCTTTAATGTTTTTCCTTCGGAGTATGTGAGGGCCTGCTCATTATTTCGTATAATACATTCAATATCAGAGTCTACTTGCTTATGTTGAGCACTTGCAATTGGTATAAGTAAGTTTTTGTTGGTTATAATAGTGTGAGTCGGAGTCTTAATTGCGAAAATTATAGAATCATCTATATGTTTTGCAACGGCTAAACGAATATTAGAGAGCTTGTTAAAATCAATATTATACGTATTTATTTCTTCGTTGGTTAGTCTGTTTGGATGTAGAAGGGGCTAATCGTACTATATTATGTATCTTTAATGTGTTCAATTTGCTTCTCTATATAATCTAATTTAAACATTTTTGCTAGAAAAGCAGTTTCAGAAAGGATTTTCATTTCTGTAAGGTTAAGTTTGTTTAATCTGTCTAACATTTTTTTTCTGTCTCCTTCAATAATACTTTTAATTTGAATCAAGGTTATGTTAAAATTATCATTAATAGATATATCTTGATTTATGTTCGTAATTAAGTTGTTGTAATCTGGTCTATAACGGCTAAATGATTTTCAATGTTCAGCCGGTCTTCGTTGTCCATTGTTACAAAAATCCATTTGATTAAAGTACCTCCTACATTTATAATTCCTCTCTTATGTCTGCATGGTATGAGAATCTTTATTTTATTTTTTATCGTGGTTATCTATTACGTGTTAAATCTCTGTGATTAACTAAATCTAACATTTGTAGTGCTGATTCTAAATTGTTAACTAAAGCAGGATTTACATTATGATGTCATGTATTTTTTACAGAAATTGTGAGGGAGATAATTTATTGAAATTTAAATGCTGCAATGCAATACCTCACGCCAACACTCCCGTCTAGTTTTTATGGTAAAAATTGCAAATTGTCAAACATTTCAATGCTTTCATAAACAAATATTAAATATTTCAATTGCGAAGTATTTACTTACACATTAAAAACGTACTTTTATGTTCTTCCATTTTGACAGATAGGTAATTCAATATACATATTTGCTATAAAATCATAACAAAACGTGTTGCCAGTAGTCAAAATTGACGGATTAGGGTTTTCAGTAACAATGTTTTATTTTTAGTAACTATAAAAATTTACTATGCTTGAGAACTTTTTATGATTCCGGACACGCACACATTGACAAACCGAGGCCTGGAAAAATGCAGAACATGACTTTTATCTTCGAGTTGTAGATTTATAGAAAATCTATCGAATACATTAATGATTTTACTGTTGTTATAACTATCTATGTGTACTATTTCATTAACTGACTTGGGGTTTTCGTAACCTCGAACTTCTTTTTTATGGGTTGTAAATTTTAACTTGGGGTTGCTGCTATTCCACAGTGTCCTGACTCTTTCTTGTGAAACATTAATATTTATTTCTTTAATTCCTCATTATTTTCGAGATCTTTAGCGAAGTATTTGCATTTAATGAATTTTACAACATATTTGTTAGGAAATAATTCAATTAATTTCCATTGGTATATATCATTATCCTGATTGCTCAATTGGGAAGATATGACTCTTTTGCCTTTCTGTATGTATTTTCTAAAAAGATCTTTCTCCTGTTCTCAGTCGTTTTGTCTACATACAATCTCCTATTACCAAATACTTCTTCCGATTCTCTCTCTTTTTCTTCTACAGGTATTATTTGTAATTTGAATCTATTAACTACAGTATCCATTGCAAGTATGTAGTTACTGAGAATATCTTCCTGTGAGTGAGTAATTTGTATTTCTATCGGCTCTGAAGTAATACTAAAGTTTCCAGTAACAGTTTGATAAATATTCAAAACTCTCATATTTCTAATTTTTTCAAGAGTATAGTGTTTGCATTTTCTTTAGTTTCTTTTATATATCCTTTCTTTTTAGAATTTTTTGTCTCGAATATGTTAATTTCGTTTGTTTCTGTATTGATTCGGTTGAGAAAGTCGGGAATTTTTTTTTGCTTTACCTTAATGTATTCGATTTTCATATCATATTCACCCAACTGAATCAGCCATCTTTGTAGAGGGGTTGATATCTTTATCTGTATGTTTCACTTATAACCATTTCATTGGATGGTGATCTGTTTGGAGATAAAACTCTTTAACAAACAGATATGGTCGGAAGTAGTTGGTTCCCCGTACTATCGCTAATAATTCCTTGTCGATAGCTGGGTACCGTTTCTCATGATCGTAGAGTGTTCTAGGTGCGTAGGAAATTGGGTGACGTTTTTGTGTAAGAACGACTCCAACTGCTAAGTTACTGGCATCTGTGATGAGCTTGAATCGTTTGTTGAAATCAGGATATCTTGGAATAGGGTGCCTGGTGATTATTTCTTTAAGTTTTTCAAAAGTGGTAATGTAACTAGGATCGTTTGGATTGACTTTTGCCTCTTTATTTAAATATTTACCCATGTCCCTTGGGACTTGCGATTTCTGCAAAGTTTTTAACAAACTTCCTGTAATATCTTGTTATACCGAAAAATGATTTTATCTGTTTTTGAGTGGTTGGAAATTTTAATTCTTGGATTATTCCTATCTTATTAGGATTTGTTTTAAACCTTCTGACGTCAGTATATGAACTAAAAATTCGGATTCTTTGCTCAGGAGTTACACTTATCGATTTGAATTTTAAGTCGGGCTTGTCTTATGTAGTTTGCCGAAATTTTCTTTAATGGGCTATTGTATGCGGATTTACTTTCCCTAATGATACCTTGTTCCAGAATTTCTTGTATTTGACGCTCTATTTCTTTCTCGTGAACTTGAGGGTATCTATATATGTTAGAATAATCTGGGTTTTTAGTAGAAGTAATGATCTCGTGAATTTCATTTGTTGAGGTTAGTTTATCGCCCTCTTTAAAAAATAATTCTTCATTCCGTTTTAGTAATTGGACTTTTCGGTTTTTCCCTTCAATATTTAAGTTATCTAATTTTAGTTTGTTCAAGCAACTATCCGTGTAATTGCCTCTAGCATGTATATTTATCTGATATGAATGGAGAATTATTTTCTTCAAATAAAATTCTGTTATTATTTATTTCACTATTTTTTCTTTCCATGTCTATTTTGTCCTTAAAAGGTACTAGCAAGTTTTGACCCATAATTGCATCATAACCTCTACCCTTTAAGTTATTTATTTTCCACGTTACACTTCAAGGAGTTTAAACTCTTTTGGTATTGGGGTTACTATTCTGCTTGTAATTTTATTGGTACCGTTGATGGTCGAATAGTAAGCAGGTTCGCTTAAAGTCTCTTCAGATAATTCAGCGAGGATGTTTGGTTTGATGACACTGGCAGCTGACCTTGTGTCAACAAGACATTTAACGTTTTGGTTACCTATCGATATGATTATTATTGGAATTCTTGGTTCCGAGGATCGTATTGCAAATTTACGTCATGATGGCGATTTAAATTACCAATTTCCATTGGCTCAGGTATAGGATGATTTCTGGCCTGTTCAAAATTCTGTCTATGCTGGTACGAATTGTAATTTTGATTTTGATTGCGATATTGACCCGGATTGTTATAGTTAAATTTGCTTCTGTTATTATTACTATTTTATTATTTCTATGAGAGTTGCTATATTCATTGTATCAACGATTGATATTCCTGTTATTAGCTAAATTATCACTATTAGAATTAGATATGTTCTTATTGAAATTAGTTCCACTTTTCTTTATTTAATTTATTATTAGAAAAATTTTCGATCTTGTTATTATTATAATTTCTGGAAGAGTTCATTTTATTAGTTCTGCTCCGAAAATCTACCGCATCTTCATTCTCTAACAGTTTTAATCTATCAAATTCTTCGCCAATTGTTGAATTTTCAGGTATATTACCACTTACGAAATCATGCACCTTATTACTAGGGTGATATGTTGGGTGTCCTCCAAACTCATATAATTCATTCAATTTAAAATGTATTTCCCTAACGGTAACGAAAAGTTCTCTAAATGTACTCACTCATAAAGATCTGCATTGATTCAGCAATTCTCTGCAATCCTGGAAATTTTGTGCATTTACTACTAAACGTTGAATACATTTCTTTACCTCAGCTTGAACTGTGATGATGATGGTCATAGCATAGTCTCTCAACATGACTCCTGAGAAAGTTGGAATGTCCGCTATACTGAACTAATGAATTCATGCACCGTATACCCATCTTTTCTATTGAAACTTCTCAATTTGTTTACATATGTAGTTGAGAAATTGCTCCGCTGTTAAGGTGAAATGGTTTTGGGTATTTTCTGGCACTGGTTGCTGTACTGCGGCTGCAGCTTATTGTTTAACTCTAGCTTGGAGCGCCACGTTCTTCTTGTTGTTTTATGATGTTTCTAGCCATCCTCCATAAATTAATTTAAATTTAATCAATTGGCTTTTCACTGGATTGCCAATCTTTTGACAGCAATCCTACCGACTGCGCCAATTAAATAGATCGTTCGGGTTCGAAAAATAAAAACAATCTTTATATTGATATACACATATATTTATTTATTACTTCCGTTACCGATGTCAGCTTTTGCCAAACCTTTTCCATCAAAACTTAAGTTTAGACTGACTTAATTATTCGTTTATAATATTATCTTGTACAAATCATCTTAACACATTGTCACGTACAAAAATGAAATGTGATCGCTAGGAACGGCAAGGCAAGATATATTCATGAGAAATATGTTGGGCAAAGCTGTAATTAGATCGTAGTTATAATGTGGGAAAATAAATGTTTTAAGTCTGAACTATAATTAAAGTGTGGAAAGGTGGAACGCCTTAAATTTGTTCTGCTTTTGCAGATTCTACATATTCCTTTAGAATTTCCTGGAAATTGGTCTCTTCTATTATGTTAGAATTAGAGCATGATCAAACTCGCGTGAACAATTAATTTTCATCTTCATCATCAGACTTCAAAATATTTCAACATACTTTTAATTTCTCCTAATTAAATAGCATAAGCATTTCTTTGTGGATATATTGACTCATAACATAAACATAAATTTAGTTTCATTATATTTTGCAATAATTTCTGCAATACAATTCGCAAAAATTCTGCAATACAATTTGCTGCCAAGCAAGTATTGTAGGTCGTAGTTGTCGATGCATCATCAAACTAACAAGCAAAGTATGCTATGTAAAGTCTACTTTTCATCGAAGTAGGTTTGGGTTAATAAAAACGAACTGTCACGGACTCGATAAAAAATAAATGAAGAGAGCAGAACAAAAGGAATCGCGTTTTAGTTAATTGAGTTCTTTGCACCCAGCCACGTAAATTATCTAAACCCTACAATTTTCAGAAGTGGCATTGCAACTGAATTAGTACTATGAGTTCAGAAACCGCGGCGAAGGTAAAAGAGTTTCTGGATTCAGCTACCGTTAAGGATTTAAAACAGAAGCTAGCTGACATTAATATGTCTACATATGGGCTTAAGGCTGCGCTAAGGTTGCGTTTGGCGCAGGCTTGGAGTGTAATGTCGGCAGAGGAAGTGAAGCAGCAGGTGGAATACGTTGCCGCAGGGGCCGACAGAGGTGACGATGAGGAAGATGGTGAAGAAGAAACCCCTTCGGAGGTTATTAATGAAGAAAGTCTTCTCGACTCTACTCGACAGTTAGATTCGCTGCGAGAGCAGTTGGCGAAAAAGAACGAAATTGCAGAGTTAAAACGACAAATTCGAGAACTGGATGAGACGAATAACTCCCAAAACACGAACGATAAATCGCCGTATGCGTTCAGGGATATAGAAGACTACGTTTTCGGGAGACGGTGGATACCCAGTCAAACGGTGGATCTAGCACTCTGAAGAAGCAGCGGACGCGTTTAGTCTAAACCGAAGCACTCGCTCGCTATTTGCAAGGAGAATGTTAACGGGAACTGCAAAGTTGTTCATAAGGACGGTGTTGGTGAGCGCTTGGAGTGAATTTAGGATGGCGTTAACGGAGGAGTTTGACACTCGAACGACAAGAGCAGAGATTTATGAAAGGTTGCGGGGAAGAAGAAAAAAACCTGAGGAAACCTTCCAGCAATATGTGCTGTCAATGGTTGAGATGTCTGTCGCTGCGGACGTGGAGGAAGCAGACTTGCTCCAGTTTGTTATTAAAGGTATTCCGGATACGGAGAGTAATAAAATGATTTTATACAACGCTAATTCTATCAAAGAGCGTTGGCGCTAGTGAAGTACCAGAAGATAAAAAAGTTTGCGCAATCTGCTCTTCCTGAGAAGCAAACCGTCCTTACCAAACCACCATCATACCGGCGACACCGTGATGCCCAGTACAAGCTGTCTACATTCCGTTGTTTCAATTGCAATGAAAGTGGTCACATCAGTACGAAATGCCAGAAACCACCAAGAGAAAGAGGTTCCTGTTTCAAATGTGGGAGACATGGGCATTACGCAAATAAGTGTCCAGGAGAAACAGTTTTGAGTGTTGCTGAGGAGATGAAGAATTGGCACAGGGAAAACGAGTTTGAGCATCAATTACAATGTACCTTCGTTGATGATGGCAAGAAATACAGCTGTACAACTACCTTGATGGGCCTAATTGATTCAGGAAGCCCAGTGAGTTTTGTGCAGAGGCAATTTGTTCCGGACTGTTTCGTTCTTCCAGAAGAACGGCAGCATCTTTAGGTTAAGCGGTTTTGTTATTTGTAATTTTAGTTTAAATAATGTTGATAATTTTAGGCTATTAGTGGTTGATGACAATACTATGAGTTATCCGCTAGTAGTGGGAAGAGATTTCATTGCCAAAGACAGGAGTGTGCTCCTTGATAGCTGTGTCTCCGGAGATCTGGGCAGTCACACCTCGGAGGAGGAAGTAAAACAAGAGACGTCAAAGTTTTGTGAGGGTAATTACACTAGTGATATTTATCAAATAGATTTATTTAATGAGGACGAAGAAATTGACTTAAACATTAGTAAGCAATTACCTTCATATTTTAAGAATAATGTCTCGGACATAGTTTTTAATGTTGTGTATGATAGTCATATCGCTGAAAAGATTGATTTTGAAATGCGTATAAATTTGTCAAAAGAACATCCGTTTAGTTGCGCGCCACGTCGGTTGCCATACGCTCATAAAATTGAGCTTCAGAAAATGATTGATGATTTATTAATACAAGGAATAATCCGAGAAAGTGTTTCCCCTTATGCTTCGCCAATAGTTTTAGCGAAAAAGAAAAACGGTCAATTGCGATTATGTGTAGATTTTCGGGAGTTGAAGAAGTTAATAATTAGTGATAGTTATCCACTCCCGCTTACTACACCACGTTAGATTTGAAAAATGGTTTCTACCACGTAAAAGTGGCCGAAGATAGTACAAAATATACGTCTTTAGTTACCCCTATGGGGCAATATGAATTCCTTCGAATGCCTTTCGGCCTGAAGACGGCACCAAAGATATTCCAGAGATTTATTAACACAATCTTTAGGTCATTAGTGCAAGCAGGTTGGCTCTTCATATACATGGACGATATATTGATAGCCACAGATACTGTCGATGAGCATTTAAGAACGTTGCGCGAAGTCATACAGATAGCAAAAATAAACGGTTTGGAGCTCAGGTATGACAAGTGCCGATTTCTGTATAGAGAAATAAATTATTTAGGGTATTTAATAAATGAGAAGGGTATTCAACCTAATAGTGATAATATCAGATCCGTAGCAGACTTTCCTTTACCAAGAAACGTCAAGTATGTCCACAGTTTCGTAGGATTGTGTTCCTATTTCAGAAAATCTGTCAAGAATTTCGCGGTGTTAGCTAAACCTTTATACGACTTATTGAAGAGTGGTGCTATTTTTCAGTTTGGTTCCAGAGAGCTGGCGACATTCAAGCAATTGAAAGCTAAATTGATAGAATCACCCCTTTTAGCGATATATAGCCCCCATAACGAAACTCAGCTAAACTACGATGCTAGTAGTTTCGGCTTCGGTGCCATCCTTATACAGAAGCAGACAGATGAAAAGTTTCATCCAGTCTTTTATTTCTCCAAAAGAACATCTGCTGCAGAGTCCCGGTACCATAGCTACGAGCTAGAGACGTTAGCTATTATCTATGCGTTAAGAAGGTTTCGCGTCTATTTGTTGGGACTTGAATTTAAAGTAATTACTGATTGCCAGTCACTTACTTTGACCCTTAGTAAAAAGCTCTTAAACCCTAGGATATCTCGTTGGGCCTTAGAGCTACCAGAATATAATTACGTCATTGAACACAGGTCAAGTGCGCGTATGACCCACGTTGATTGTCTGAGTAGGAATACTAACATTTTACTGATAGACGACGATTCATTCGAATACGCACTGGCCGCAGCTCAACATAAAGATAGCATTATAAATAATATTTCAGGTAAACTAGAAAACAAAGATGACCCGAGTTTCACTTTAATAAATGGGCTGGTGTACAGGAAATTCAAAGAGGAAGTATTGTTTTATGTCCCCAGTAAAATGGAAGAACAACTTATCCGTATTCATCATGAAGCACTTTGTCATTTAGGCGTAGATAAGTGCTACGAAATTTTGCGAAAATCGTATTGGTTTCCCAATATGAAGGGAAAAATTAAGAACTATATAGTAAGTTGCCTTAAATGTATATGTTTTTCCCCTGCATCCGGAAAGAAGGAAGGAACTCTTCATAGTATTCCTAAAGGAAGCTTACCTTTTGAGGTGATACATATTGACCACTATGGTCCACTTCCGCCCACGAAGATAAGGAAAAGGTATTTATTTATAGTTATAGATGCGTTTATGAAATTTGTGAAGTTGTACGACGTGTCCTCTACTGCCACTAAGGAGGTTGTAGGTTGCTTAGTTAGCTACTTTAATACCTATAGCAGACCAGGTAAGATTATTTCCGACCGTGGTAGCTGTTTCGTTTCAAAGGACTTCCAGGACTTTACATCTCAAAATAATATCCAGCATATTAAAGTGGCTACGCAGAGCCCGCAATCGAATGGTCAAGTGGAAAGAGTGAATCGGGTTATCACACCTATGCTTGCGAAATCTGGTAACGCCGTTACTTGCGGAGACTGGCATAAATATTTGGCAAAAATTGAATTTGCATTGAACAACACAGTTTGCCGAAGTACTGGGTTCAGCCCTAGTATGCTTTTGTTTGGCGTAAACCAGAAGGGAGAGGTGTGCGACATAGTGTTAGAATTCCTTCAAGAGTTGAATGATTCGGTAGGGTCGCGTAACCTTGGCACTGTTAGAGCAAAGGCCGAGGAAAATATGAGTAAAAGTGCGTCTTACAATAAACAGTATTACGATAAGTTGCACAAACGACCGCAAGTTTATAAGCTTGGTGATTACGTAATGATACGAAATGTGGTGACTGTTCCAGGTGTAAATCAGAAGCTACTGGCGAAATATAAGGGTCCGCACGAGATTATCAAAATCTTACCAAATGATCGGTATGTTATTAAAGATGTGCCTGGCTTGCAAATTTCGAAATTACCCTATTAAGGTGTTTGTACACCTTCTAATATGAGGCCTTATGCGATAAAATGTAATTAAAGTTATCACAATAATAATTGCTAATGTGCGGGGTGGTGTGACTGCTGGGATTTGCCCGAAGACTCTAGTCATATGTTTTTTTGGCAAAAGTTGAGATGCACTTATGTACAAGGCAATTAAATCTTAACTTCATAATTATGTTATTGGTATATTGTGCTATGAATTTTATGGTTATGTAGGTAGCAATGCTCTATTTTTATGATAATCTAAACGTTAAGTAGATGAAGCTTTTATGCTATGGTTACGAAGAGCATGGTGTGTACAGGGTTATCCATCCTATCCTGGGCTTAAGGTAGGACTTATGTAAATTTATGTACTTATTCTGGGTGAGGCTTACTTAGCTTTTATAAACACATTTTTTGGACGCAACTCTATGTGTATTATGTATCGATATAGCCCTGTAGTCCTTGTAACGTACTATATTATTATGTAATTTTAGGACATACGTATTCGTGAGAAATTCAGGAGAAGTATTAATGGTTGTGGACATTTTTATATAAGGATGATACGATATGTTCCAGTCCATCGATCATAGTGTTAATGTTAATTGATATATTATACTTTTGTTAAGCACTAGTTTCTAACTCGTTCACTTCTTTGAAAAACATGTTTTGTATGATTGTTGTAAGGTTTGATGAAACATCTAGTAGTTTTAGTAATCGAGGCGAGTATGCATCAGGATGGCCGAGTTGTAGGTCGTAGTTGTCGATGCATCATAAAACTAACAAGCAAAGAATGCTATGTAAAGTCTATTTTTCATCGAAGTAGGTTTGGGTTAATAAAAACGAACTGTCACGGACTCGATGAAAAATAAATGAAGAAAGAAGAACAAAAGGAATCGAGTTTTATTTAATTGAGTTCTTTGCACCCAGCCACGTAAATTATCTAAACCCTACAGTATTGCATTGGGCAATGTAAACAACCAATTCAATTTCGTTTTTTATGTGTCATGTAAATAATTAATTCAATCAATTATACACCTAGCCTAGTAAATTTTTATGTATACAAATTATTGCAGGTAATAAAGAATTTCAGAGTTCAAAACGGAGTGTTAAGTTAATACTACCCGAATTCTAATATATAAATTCTCTTCGAGGCATCTCACACTTCCCATCATAGAATTTAGTTAGGTTAATTCTGGTAATTCTTCAACTGCTAAAGATGAGAATTGTACACCAAAAATAATATAACTATCAGCAAAGCAGATAAAGGATACTCGTTAACATATTGATAAAGTTGATTATCTCAAGAGAATGCATGGATGAATGTTGAAGAAATCCAAGAAATAAATTTAAGAGATATCTTTAGCGCAATTAATAGCACAACATTTCTTTTTGATAATAAGGATGAGTTTAGCCTAAGAGACACCCACCCGTCCCTCTCTCTACTGTATGGTTTACCTAAATTGCATTAAGTCGGTATTCCTCTGCGTCCTTTTTTTAATAAATAATTAAATTTAAATAAGAATTCGACATTCTAATCCCTATGGAATTGAGTTTTAACCCAAAATTTTCCATTAAGAAATATAAGGAACTTATACATAGAACTAAAGATCTGGACATTCCTCCTACTAGTGATTGCAAAAATTATTGTAAAAGTAAAAACCGATTGTTTGGGTTTTAGTTTTACTAAAACCGATTAATCGCTTTTTAATCGGTTTTAAAAAGAAATTGTTTTTGAAAATTATTCCTGTCAAAATAAAGGGTTTTCCAATAAGAGGTGTTATTTTGATATTCAAAGAAAAATTCCATTTTTTGAGATAAATGATCGGATCTTTCTTTTATTATAAAGAGGAAGGTATGGCGTTAATAATGGAAAATAACATCAGCCAAATGACCGAAATATCGGGCTAATTAAAATAACACCTCTTATTGGAAAACCCTTTAAATTTTTTTCATGTTTATTATTATAGAAAATATAATATTTATTTAAAAATAAAAAAATGTATATAATTCATTAACAATACAAAAATGAAAAATTATTTGTAAAATTCCTGGAAATATGTTTTTTAAATATAATTTGCAGATACTGAAAACACCCTCTCTGGTTCCACACTTGTAGGAGGAATTGATTTCAAAGTATTATAACCACATTGAGATAATAGGCAAGATACAACCAA
The DNA here is from genome assembly GCA_963930735.1 of Dioctria linearis. Lineage (NCBI taxonomy): Eukaryota > Metazoa > Arthropoda > Insecta > Diptera > Asilidae > Dioctria > Dioctria linearis. Next base: position 116,405,017 of record OZ005742.1, on the reverse strand, counting down.
CTTATTGAAAGAGACTATATATTAGATCTGCTTAGCATTTTCTTCTGGCATCTGCGGCAGTCAGGAACTGGCTGTACTGAAGAGAATTGTTTCCTGCTGATACGAAACGCCTTATACACATTTCAACCAACTTATTATTTCATAATATAATTTTTTATTATAATTAATGAACGCGTCTGATCATTAGAGAAATATCATAAAAACTGACTTTGGAAGATATTCCTCTGATTATGGTACCTTAGCTACCGAAAATCCGTTCATTAATTATAATGAAAAATTTATATTACGAAACAACATGTTGGTTTTATCTTGCCTATTATCTCAATGTTTATGAAACTATTTGTTAAGGAAACGATAAATGTCGACGTTAAGGAATGGGAGTTCCCTCCTCCTCTCGATAAGAAAATATTAAAAAAAAAGTTGCTTCGAGGTCTAAGAAAAGGTAAGGAATGGGTTAAGAATAACTTTAAGAAAATGCAAAGATTTCCACCAGAAACCTATAAGAAATTGTTAACTTATGTCGATAAGAACATATTAAGAAAAGGTTACATTCGGTAGAGAATTACAAAAGAGGGGAAACTACTCGAATTTTGACAACCATTGTGAACCATAGATGTATCGTTTGCTGAAAAAAAGCTTACGCTTTTTGAGAAGTTTGACGATTTTTTTAAGTGAAAAGGCTGGACTAAAATAGAAATAAATAACTTTACGAAATTGAGCGAGACTGAGGTTTACTTACGAAAAATTGGTATTTTAGTCTAAATATACATCACATTCCGTAACAGTTATTATCTTGGAATTTAATGTTTTCAATGTTAAAAAGTAGTAAAAGTGAAAAAATTAACAAATGGAAGATGATTTAATTAAAGATTTTTCTATTAAATCGCATTTTCCATTGTAATTTTTGCATTGCACTTTTAATTATTTGGAAATAATTTAATTGTTTCACTCATCGCGTTCTTACGGAATGAGCGATTCTTACCGTACCTGCACTGACTGTTAATTAATTTTTAAACTTAACGAAAGTTCCCCTCACACGAGTTAAAGTTGATTTGTGCACGCCTGTTAAATTAAAGGGAGCGTTCGCTTTACGTAAGTAAATGTATTTACGGATACGTCTATTGTAGTTCACCCTAAACTCTCACTTTCTTAACGTTTTCAGCAAGTTGTGTTCACTGGGTATTCACACACAGCATTCAGTGAGCACCAGTGCAGTGAGTGACACTGCCAGCGTATCAGTTCAGTTCTGCTGATCCGATTCTTTCCGCTCTGTTCTGTGATGTCAGCATCCCGCAACTTGTGCAATTTTTCATCTTTTTTTTTTTAAGAATATTTAAAGAACCGAAAAAATTTAATAAAAAATTGGCTTTTAGGACGCTAAAACCGATTAATTGGGTTCCTGAAATCGGCCGATTAATCGATTAATCGGGTAATCGAGTAACCGATTTTGCAATCACTACCTCCTACCAAAAAATTGGTATAATTTGATGTTTCTAGCGTTTTCCTTCAATTTTCGTTGGAAAACTTATGGATTTATTGAATGATAAGATTTCTCAAAACGTAAATAACTGCGAAAGAGTATCACAATTAATTAATTTATCCAATCTCTGAATTAAACAAAATTATTTCATGTTCAAACATAAAATATACCTACGGAGGCATGATCTTGCTATGGGCTGATTTATTCTTTTGTGATGAATTCTGCATGGATTCTCTTGAAAACATTCTCTTTGATTCTAGAAACCCTTTTTAGAAGCTTGTCTTTACCTGCATAAGTTATGTTGACGAAGTCTTCTATATTTGGTTGAGAACAGATAGGTAATTACAAAATATCGTAACTTATGTTTTAAATAAATTATACGACAAAATTAAGTTTACTATAGAATTAGGTAAAAAGAAATAAAATTTCTTTGACTTGACAATCTCAATTGAGTAATTAACTTCAATTTGACATATTTACAAAAAATGCATTCTGTGATAACACAATTCCTTATAACCACAGATAAGCATTCTTATCTGTGTTATAACCCAGCATATTCTTGGAACACGAAGATGACGGCATTCCACTCTTGTTGAATGTTCTATTGGAAAAAGAAAAATTCAAAACTGAATTACGAACCATTAAAAAAATAACCATCAATAACTGAATACAACAAAAATTGCAGACAAAGTACTAGTACCACGCTAGGTCAATGACATTAAGATACTTAACGTTTTATAAAATCTGAAGAAATTTTCGAAAAGGATCCACGTTTTCCCGACAAAATGGCAGAAGACGATCCTTCCACGCTAGGTCAATGACATTAAGATACTTAACGTTTTATATAATCTGAAGAAATTTTCGAAAAGGATCCACGTTTTCCCGATAAAATTACAGAAGACGATCCTTGAAGTTTTAGTTAATTTTACTATAGCCGATTTGCGTTTCTTTCGGAAACCAAAGGGACACCTTTTGGAGAAAATTTTATATTTATGATCCTTGAATCCTTCAGCTTCTTTTGAGCCATCTTCGGTCAAAATTAATTAAAAAATTTAGCTAATTTTTTTGTAATGCTTTATGTAGGTATCTATCTGGTGATAGGTATCTATCTGGTCATATCTTTTGGAAAAAAAAATTTTTTGTTACTGAAGTAGACGGGGCAGCATTCTTTTGACGCAGGACCTTCAAACTAAAATATATCTGAAGAAATTTTCGAAAAGGAACCACGTTTTCCCGACAAAATGGCAGAAGACGATCCTTGAATTTTTAGTTAATTTTACTATAGCCGATTTGCGTTTCTTTCGGAAACCAAAGGGACACTTTTTGGAGAAAATTTTATATTTATGATCCTTGAATCCTTCAACTTCTTTTGAGCCATCTTCGGTCAAAATTATATAAAAATTTAGCTAATTTTTTTGTAATGCTTTATGTAGGTATCTATCTGGTGATAGGTATCTATCTGGTCATATCTTTTGGAAAAATTTTTTTTGTTACTGAAGTAGACGGGGCAGCATTCTTTTGACGCAGGACCTTCAAACTAAAATATATCTGAAGAAATTTTCGAAAAGGATCTGTAAACGAGACCAATAAAAGCAGCAATATCACAAATAGATGAAAGGACGGCAAAGTACTTGAATACCGAGAAGTGATAAAACCCTAAGAAGTCGTAAACAACCCCGTCGCCAGAGGATAATGAGTGAAGAAGGTCACGGAGGCAAATTGGCAGCACAAGCATCGGCTAGGAAAAAGAGATTTAGAAAAATAAAGGTGTTCTTATGCATAAGACGTGTTTTCTTTTTCAGTAGTGATTTTTGATGATAATTATACTCTTACAGTTCAGAAGTGAGATAAACCTAAGCGCAAAAAAAAATATATAAAAGCGTAATTTGTGTTTCGTGTGCTTTTAAAATTCCGACTTATTGGAGCTACGAACATTTTTAAGTGGTGACCGCGACATAAAGTGTGAAGTGCGGAAATGGGCCGATACAAAAGACAACGATCAAAGAACTCGAGCTCGTCAACCTCCTCTAAAAGCCGTTTCAGTGTTGAGCATGGTGGAAATAGTTTTACGCCGACGCGGCCGCGGAGACAATCTCCTAGGAGATTAACTGCTAGAGAGGATGTAATTCAAACAAGTGAAAGTGAAAGTTCTAGACGCATAAATCGGCTAGAAAAATTAGTGGAAACTCTTTTGAGTGAAGAGTCAAGTGTAAATAATCAAAACACTGATAAACAAATCAGATACTCTATAAAAAGTGATTGTATCCCCGAGTTTAAGCCGGGTAACCCCAATCTATCAGTTAAGAAGTGGTTGGAAAAGATCGAGCAATTGGCAGGCATTAACGAATGGGATACAAAAACAACAATTTACCATATGCAGAATCGCTTAAGCGGATTAGCAAGGACATGGTATAGTAATCTCAGCACTTACGATCGTACCTGGAACGAATGGAAGGAGTTGATGAAAAAAACCTTTCCTGATCATCATGACTTCGCGGGAACCTTAAGAAAACTTGTAAACCGTAGGAAGGAAAGTGATGAAAGCATGGTCGAATATTACTTCGCCAAGATGGATCTTATCCAAGCTTGCAAAACATCAGGGAAAGATGCGGTATCCTGCTTGATAGACGGACTAAATAATATAACAGTGCAGACTGGAGCACGAGCAGGACGTTATGAGACACCCGAAGATCTCTATGCAGAATTTTTGTCAACTGTTGCCATCGATGAGCGTCCAAGAACATATAGGAACAGCGAAAGCAGTCGGTCGGAGAGAAAACGTTATAATCACAATCAGTTAGAGCGGCAGACAGACAAAAATGATACGTTTAAAGGGAAAATACTAAAATGCTTTAACTGCAACCAGCGTGGACATATATCAACGAAATGTACAAGACCGAAAATTGAGTGTACTAAGTGTAAGCGTTTGGGACACGAAGCAAAAGATTGTGCAGTAAACCCCGCAAAATTTCAAAGAAGTGCTCTAAAGTGCAACACTAATTCTTTTACAGAGAAAAACTTGTGTTATTTTGTAGAATGCTCAGTGAATGAACAAAATCTTCATGGATATATTGACACGGGTTGCAACATCGTCACATTGCGTGAATCTGACGCAAAAACTCTTAAATTAAAAAAGGAAACGTGCAACTTAATTATTTCTGGTTATGGCGGTGGCTCCACGAAAGTGCTAGCAAAAAGTCGTGCTGAAATGAAAGTGGATCTCGCGAAATCCTTCATTGACATCCTTATAGTTCCAGATAATGTACAAAGTGTACCAATAATAATAGGACAATCTTTTATCAACGATGATAATGTTGTGTTGATTATTCGAAATAATCAGGTAAGGGTATTCAATAAAGAATTGGCAATCCTACCTGAAGTGGAACATTTACCACCTGCAAAAGTTGCATTATGGGCTAACAAAGCCACAGTCATTCCTCCAAACCACGCCGGATATATAGAGGTGCGAAGTGATCATGACTTTGGTGAAGTATATGTGGAATTGCAGCAACGTTGTCAACCAAACGCGGAACATTGGATCGCGCGCTGCATCACAAACGCGAGCAACGGAATCGCGATGATCATAAATGTATCGGAATCAGATATTGTTTTCAAGAAAGATCAAGTGGTAGCAAGAGGCGTATTATGCAAGGAAGACAGAGATATGGAAGATAAAGGGGTGAGTACATTGAATATTTACGAAAAAAAATTAAGACCAATAACTTTAAAGCAAATTGAATCGCAAGTAGATACAGATCTGAATCCCGAAATTACTCGAGATTTGTTTCGCTTAATAAACGAATATCGCGACTGTTTTGCACAAAATATGAGTGAACTGGGTAAAACTCATGTTAGTGAAATGAGAATTAATCTCATAGAAGATAAACCAGTGACATATAAACCATATAGGTTATCATTTACAGAACGCGAAACTGTTAGAGGAATTGTAAAAGAGTTACTTGACAACAAAGTTATTAGGGAATCCAAATCTCCGTTTAGTAGCCCAATACTTTTAGTAAAAAAAAAACAGGGGAACACCGGTTATGTGTTGACTACCGGCGTTTAAATTTGAATACAGTAAAAGATAAATATCCGATGCCTAGAATTGATGATCACATAGATCGATTAAGAGGTTGCAAGTATTTTACAAGTCTGGACATGGCAAGTGGATACTACCAAATACCACTAAGTGACTCATCAATCGAAAAAACCGCCTTTATTACCCCAGATGGCCACTACGAATATTTACGAATGCCTTTCGGTCTAGTTAATGCACCCGCGGTATTTCAACGAACGATAAATGCGGTGTTGGGTCCATTACGATTTACGTCAGCCTTAGCATATATGGACGATATTTTGTTGCCAACGGTAGATACTGACACCGGATTAAAAGTTTTACAGAATATATTAGAAATTTTACGAGAATCAGGCTTAACTTTAAAATTGGAAAAATGTTTCTTTTTAAAAAAACAAATTGAATATTTAGGGTATGAAATAAATTTCGAGGGAATACAACCGGGTAGACAAAAAATTCAAGCAGTCGCCAGCTTTCCCCGACCGAAAGAAATACACCACGTCCGACAATTCCTAGGATTAGCCAGCTACTTTCGAAAATTTGTCGAGAAGTTCGCAGTTAAAGCTCTTCCTTTAACAAGCCTTTTGAAGAAGAATTCGAAATTTGAATGGGGAAAGGATGAAGAAGATGCATTCTGTATATTGAAAAATACATTAATCTCGAGGCCCGTACTGGCACTGTATGATAACCAAGCGGAGACCGTACTTCATACAGATGCTTCCAAACTAGGATTAGGCGGAATCCTATTACAGAAACAATCGGATGGGACTTGTAAACCAGTCGCATTCTTTAGTAGAACAACTAGCAAGGACGAACAGCGATATCATTCGTATGAGTTAGAAACACTGGCCGTAATAAATTCTCTGCAACGATTTCGTGTATATTTAATAGGTAAACCATTCACTGTCGTGACTGACTGCAGCGCAATAAGAACAGCATTCTCAAAAAGGGACCTAATACCACGAATAGGCCGATGGTGGTTGACAGTTCAAGAATACGACTTCACGGTTGAATATCGCCCCGGATCAAAAATGTCACATGTTGATGCTTTAAGCCGCAATCCTATTTGCGAAAATCAAGTAAGCGATATTCTCATAGTGAATGTGACGACCGATGATTGGGTATTAGCTGCTCAATTAAAAGATGAGAACTGCAAGGAACTTATTGACAAATTATCTCGTACGCCAATGAACGAAGCCGAAAAAAACATACACAAGGATTATGCTATTAAGGATAAACGGCTATATAGAGTAACAAAAGAAGGAAAAAAAAGGGTGGTACCGAAGTGTTATCGCAGAGAAGTGGTAATGTGTCATCATGACAACGTTGGGCACTTTTCCTTAGATAAGACTTTGGAGTACGTGAAGAAAAAGTATTGGTTCGCATCAATGAGGAAGTACATAAAGAAATACATCGATTGTTGTCTAGGTTGCTTGTACAATAAAGTTCCGTCAGGGAGACAGCCTGGCTTTTTAAATGTAATTGACAAGATACCAGAACCATTTGATACGCTACATGTGGATCATCTCGGACCATTTGTGAAAAGTTCACAAGGAAATACACACTTAATTGTTATAATAGATGGATTTACGAAGTTTATTTTCTTGACACCTGTAAAAAACACGAAGGTAAGTCCCGTCATAAAAGTGTTTGACGATATTATAAATACATTCGGTGTGCCACGCCGCATTGTATGTGATAGAGGCAGTTGTTACACCAGCGAAAAGTTCACTGGTTATTGTAAAAACTTAGGTATAAAAAGGGTGCTAAACGCGACTGCAACCCCTCGTGCGAACGGACAAGCGGAGAGGTACAACCGAACAATTCTAAATTCCATTGCAACATCTACAGAAGATGAAAGGCATTGGGATACGACGATCAGTTCGATACGTTGGGGTATAAATATAACCATCAACAAAACGACTGGGAAAAGTCCCTATGAAATGCTTTTGGGGTACACGCCGCGAAGTGCGGCCGACTCATTTTTGGCTAATGACATATACATAAAGGAAAGCGATGAACAAAGTGTTCACGCAATACGAGAAAAAGCTTCTCTAAGAATAAAAGAACAACAGACCTCGCAAAAGAAATATTACGATTGTAAGAGGGCGAAAGCGCCCGAATATTCTATTGGGGAACAGGTCGTTGTAAAACGTAAAAAGGGTTCCAACGATGGAACGAGTAGAAAGCTACTACCAAAGTACAGTGGTCCATATGTTGTGACTAAAATTTTAAATTACGACCGGTACGTTGTAGAAGATTTACCCGGAGCGAAAAGATCGCGAAAACCATACAGTGGGATATATCCCAGCGATAAAATGAAGAAGTATAGGATTTTGTCGGACAGCGAAACCGATTCCAACGAGGAGTCAGCTGACTGTGCAACAAATTAAAAAAAAAAAAAAAAAAAAAAAAAACATACATATTACACGATATATATTTCTAGTAATTAGTTTAATATTTAATATCTTTTTGCAAACATATAGGTACAGGAAGCGTGTAGTTGTTCACCGCTCCGAGGACGTAGCTGTTGGAGCATGGCCGAGCTGTAAACGAGACCAATAAAAGCGGCAATATCACAAAAAGATGAAAGGACGGCAAAGTACTTGAATACCGAGAAGTGATAAAACCCTAAGAAGTCGTAAACAACCCCGTCGCCAGAGGATAATGAGTGAAGAAGGTCACGGAGGCAAATTGGCAGCACAAGCATCGGCTAGGAAAAAGAGATTTAGAAAAATAAAGGTGTTCTTATGCAAAAGACGTGTTTTCTTTTTCAGTAGTGATTTTTGATGATAATTATACTCTTACAGATCCACGTTTTCCCGACAAAATGGCAGAAGATGATCCTTGAATTTTTAGTTAATTTTACTATAGCCGATTTGCGTTTCTTTCGGAAACCAAAGGGACACCTTTTGGAGAAAATTTTATATATGTGATCCTTGAATCCTTCAGCTTCTTTTGAGCCATCTTCGGTCAAAATTAATTAAAAAATTTAGCTAAAATAAAATAGTCCATAATTTACTGAGGGTAAAACTACTTAACAGTTCTGTAAAGTCTGTCGTTCCTGTTAAAACCATTGGCACTATGTGGAAGAAAATCACACAATAGCAATAAATCGGTTGAACTCCTGAGAAAGCTCTTGGTAAGATGCAATATATCTCCAGCTTTCTTTGATAAAAATACTATAAAAATATTAAATTTTTAACAACAAAATAAGAGCTAACTTAGACAAATCTGAATGCAGTGGGATATACATATAAAACAAGTTGTAGTGATTGTCATACAATCTATATAGGTAAAACTAGAAGATCTTTTAATACCTGATTAAGCGAACATGTTAGATCTTCTAAGCCTCCTAACTCTACTTCGGGAATCTCAAAACATTTGAAAAAAACATGACACAGTTGCTCTACAAATGGTCTTGAAATTTTGCATAAACTAAATTCTGATCCGACTTTGGATTAATATGAAATACTAGAAATTATAACATCCAGTCAAACAAGCACGAAAGGAGAAGTTTTGGATCTTTTGGTGACAATAAAATTCGAGATCATTCAGAAAGAGGAAGATGCAACAGAAAAGTCATTAGAGGATAGAGGTGAGAAAATTACAGCTCTAACCATGAAGGTAGATGCCCTGAATATTTAATTGACGGAAGCAGAACAGACTGCGGCCGAACTCGAACAAGAATTGCAAGAACGCCAGTCGACCACAAAAAGGCAATAGCAACCAAGGAAACATAAGAAAATGGTCACAAAGAAGCATTTTGGGATCGACAGTTGAAACTAAGACATAATTCGATCGGACGCGGCAGTGTAATTAGTGTAAAGGAAAATCAAGGATTAGGACTGAAAGAAGGCAGGAAATCACACGAAATTCACATAAAAATGACGGATATACACGTTAAAGTGATGGATATGGTAGCTAAGTATGTACACATGTTTTCCGGAGACCAGTCTCTAAATATGGTGAAAGGCAGGGGAGGATTTAATCACTTGGCCGCCCTAGGCCTATGGAAGATTGCCGCTCCCCTACTCCCTGTAAAACACGAAAAATTGAATGATCTATATCCAGTGAAGGGACCCCAGGCTAGAATTAGCGGAGTAGGCTGCCTCATAAATCGGAGTAGATTTGAAAAAAATGGAGTAGAATTAAAAATAACACTTTCCAACAAATTATTTTATTTAAAAAAACGAAAAAGTATAAAAATGTAATGAATTACCCACAACTACAAGAAAAAACGTTGACGTGTGGGTTCACAGAGGGCGCGTCTACTAAAAAAAAAAAATATTCCCACCAAGTTTTGCCGCCCCCTAAATCTGCCGCCCTAGGCCCGGGCCTACTCGGCCTATAGGGAAATCCGCCCCTGGTGAAAGGTGTGTACAGAATCTTAAGCTGCGGCAAGTATTTGTACGACCGACTGAAGCCTAAGGAGCAGAACATTTTTATGAGATGTGTGAAATATCGATTGATAGATGATGCTTACTACCTGATAAGTTCAGATTTTAAAGCTCTGCAATTAATAACCAAAACAGCTTATATGCCTTAGAAGTCATTTAGTGAATTGCGAACGGAGATGTGAAGCGTGAAATACAATTACGGCTGATCTGTCGACTGCGAATTGATTTTAAGTCGCAGTCGACGCAGAGGTGATATTTGTAATTAAATTAAAGTTTGAACTGCTTGATCAAACCAGAAGTCCCGACTTCTGCGATTGAAAGTTGGCCGCAGCGAACACCAACTTTGCACTTTGAGCAAAGCTTAATTTCAGTCGGAGTCGCAGTCGAAGTTGCAATTGTATCTTGCGACATGTATACCATTTGACCAAAGTCGAAGCCGAAGTCGAAGTCGTAATTGTAATTTGCGCTTTTGCCTGCAGCCTGTGAACGGGTGAGGACATCAGAGAGTTTCCGGACCGATTAAGCCAGATCCAGACAGCGGTGTCAGCAATAAACCCGCCCATACAGCACAAAATTACCCAGGGACATCTCATTCTTGTCCCACAGATTCCATAACTATCCCGGGATATACAGGAAGTCTCCAGTTTATACTTGAGACCTTATTTCTAGGAGTTATCAGAAATTTCCCATAACTTATTCCCTGGGATATCCCACAACTACTTTAGATGGGAACATTTGCGGAATCTTAATTCGAACAAAATACTCTCAGTATTTTACAAACAGAAACATATGATACGGGATGTACAGGACAATTTTGGGACAAACATAGGAAAGTCATTTTTCATCCGTCCAGAAGCTTCTAAAATATTAATTAATTTCGGTATGTTCTCGGTTTCTCGTGGTTTTCTAGTGAACGGTACTGTGTCGTTTGCTGTGCTCCGTGTGCCGTTTTTTGGAGACCGAAAACAAAGCAATAAAATAGGTATGTATTGCAAGAATCCATACACGGCCTGTGTTGCTTAAGGCTGCTATGTATCTACATTGTACATGCATGCGCTCAATTATATTGTCGATTCTTTAAGCACTTAAGAGCTGAATTGGAATATTATAGGAACGATTATAAGCCCGCACAGCTTCATTGGTTTCAAGTCGTTTTAAAATTGCGAATGCTATGCGTCTGCGGGTGGAGTGTGTTTGTATGTATATGTATATGTAAGTATAGTGTGAATATGCATTAGATGCTTTCGCTTCTACAATTCATTCCTGTTTTTTCGCATAGTTTGTCGGTTGTAATTTTTAGGACGTGATTTTGTGAGTTTGCGGTAAAAATAGCTACCATTTGCGAGTGTAAAGATTTGGGCTTAGCTTGTGTTTAATGTGAAATAAACTTAATATTTATTATTGCTAAATGAATTCAACTTGATTGAACATTTTGTGGACACTTAAAAGAATAAGTTGCAAGAAAGCATGGATTACCGAAGTATCTTCGTCTTGTATTACTACAGGTAAGCTATTTTTTATTTTCTTTGTTAAACTTATACCTTCTACGTATGCATGCACTTTATTATTCGATTGTAATACTCAAGTACATAAATCAAAATTTTCTCTAAAATTGTTTTGAGGATGATATATTCTTTTATATTAAAGCTAATTAGCTATCAAGGATCGACGTGAGCAGAAAGTAATTACAAGTTCTGTATTAGAAAATCTTCGAAGACTTATTCAAAACAAAACATTACCTATATCAACTGAAAGCAAAAGTAATTATATTACAGAATGTAAGAGCCACAATGAAATTTCAAGTATAAATGAATCTTGTTTATCTTTTGAAAATGAATCCGAGAGCGCCGAAAGTTTTACATTAGAAAAAGATAAACTTAATGAACAGCCCACCACTGGGGATTCTGCAAATATAGGCCCTAGCTTTGCAGAATGGGCAGCTGCCTTTAACATAAAGAATATCGCATATTCTGCTTTACTTAGATACTTAAAACACATACTAGTTACGAAAATTGTAATTTGCCTTCTGACGCAAGAACTTTACTTAAAACTCCACGTAAAATGACTACAAGCATAAAGTAATAAAGGCTAAAGAGATGACAAGATTAACTTTGCTTTGCGAACCAATATTTGAAAGCTCAATCTGAAAGTTTGGATGCAATCGTAAAAGCTTTTCCTGCAGAGCTCGCATCTTCTATATTGAATTTTGAGCCCACTGTACCAGCAGGCATCACATCAAGGCAAGGCATGATGTACCTGAATGGAGTAAATGCAATACTACCAAAGTTTACCATGGCAAATATTAATACGCATATGAATGTGTTAATTTTGGAAGCTCTTTTGATACAAAATATTTTAGCTTCACGCGGATGATATACGATGATAAACAACTGATAGGGAGGTATTAGCTGCGTTTTTTTTATACTGGACTGGTTCATTGGAAATTTAAAATAATTTCATTCTATAAAACGTGTCTAGATAGCAATGATTTTTTTTATGGGGGAAAATTATCAAATTGCAATTTATACTTTCACAAAATGCCAAAATAGATCTAAAATATTTGTAATTAATCAAAAGCTGGCACTTTGATGATTTTTTATCCATTTATAAATCCCTGTATGGATCAGGAAAAAAGGACGCAGCATTGTAATCGTAATAGTACTGCAAATTATATGCAAACAAATTTCTTAGACGGCGATTTTTTCACATTTAGTAGTGTCGTATATTTCTATCTTCTTCTACAGTTTTTTTCTTACAGACGTAAATATAATGAAATAGTTGATGAATAGAATCCAGATGTTTTCAAATCGATTAACTGCAGAAGGAGAAATATAGGGTAAATGTGCTTTTATATATTGAAAAACTTCGTGGTAAATATCGTCCAGAAATGAAACATGAAATTTTGAATTTACATTCCTTATACAATGCACTTTGGAAATATTTTTAACATATTCTAATCGAAAATGGGTTAAAAGGATAAAGTGTACTTACTTTTGCGTAATAACCCAAAATATCAGATCAAATTTTATGCTTTTATTATTTTCAGTTTGTTGATTGTTTTGTTTTTCGGCTTAAAGAACTTGTAGGTTTCCCATATGCAGTGCTTTTTAATTAAGATATCAATAAAATAATGGAGTATTTTGCACGATTTTTACAACAAATATTATCTTCTGCAAACCAATCACTTAATTCGCTGGTCTATATTGCGTCCTCAATGCACGTGTTCTTTGACTTCTTTTTTAGATTTCATATTTGGACTGGCTTAAAGAATTTTGAGAAAAATATTTAAAAGATTTTCCATTCTCAAACTTATTCTCAAAGATAATTTGTTCCCTTGGTGACGTCATTTAAAAAAAAATATTGGCTAATTTCGGTATGACCGAAATAGGTTGTAAGTTAATAACTCGTTAACGGCTGCAAATAGCCCATAGGGTATAATGGGTCAAAGTAAAGAGCAAAGTCTACAGTTTACAGTTTTTATAAAATAAAATGACGCTTTTCTAAAAACATAGCATTCAAAGTAAAAATAAAAGGTAAGAAAATTCGAAATTTTTATTTTAGACAAGCCGGGAAAAAGGTATAATTGGCCTAAGACTAATTTGTTCGATTCCATATAATCCAGCCTATAGGCAGATCGCTAAGGTAGTTTTACGCATCTATTTCTAGAACGATTTGTCAGACAGAAAAAATCCTTATGACAAATTTCATAGCGCTTTATATTCTGAAAACTTTTTCAGTAAATCAAAAAGTCCTCAGCTGACTGCTTTCTCAATAAGTCTATGCAAAATGATGTAATTTGAAACGAACCATGAATGTATTCTCAAGTTATTGTGATGACGGACGGACGGCAGACGGATATGCAGAAATCTAAATAATTAATAATACATATGCGTGGGTGTCCAATCCATTTGGCTCTACCAGCATTATTTCTATGCGTTACAAACGGAATGACAAGCTTAACATACCATATGAGACTTTATCCAAGGTATCAAAATCATGAGTTTATAAAATTAATAAATTTGTTAAAATATTTTTGTAACGTAAGTCGATGGGGATTTATAAAATATAATTGTATTCAAATTTTCAGCTTTATCAATCAAAAATAGCTAACTAAAAAGCATAATAAATTGATTTCTAGATCGCTCTCACTCCGCTCATAGTACCGACAATTTGAATATCACACGATCACAATTTAAAGTAGGTACATCGACGTAAGGGAAAAATAATTGATGAATTTGTAAAAATGTTGTTTTTATTATCGAAAATGTTTCCATTTCGAGCTGTTAGAATTACTTATCCATTATATTTACGTCTGTAAGAAAAAAACACTGTACCATATACAACTGTGAAAAAAAGAATCGCTGTCTAAGAAATTTTCTTGCATATAATTTGCAGTGCTATTACGATTACAATGCTGCGTTCCTTTTGCCCTGATCCCATTAAAAGGAAATACACGGATTTATAAATGAATAAAAATCATCAAATTGCCAGCTTTTGAAGAATTACAACTTTAGAGTTATTACCTAATATTTTAGATCTATTATGGCATTTTGTGAAAATTGAAATGCAATTGGAATTGCAATTGGAAAGGCCATGAAGTTGTGCACAAAATGAGCTGTTACCTGTGAGAGTACACACAGTACGTTTTAATATATAGGGTGTTTTGTGATAAACTAGCTTTTTTTCTTAATCATCCTGTAACTCCGAAACGGTTGATATGGCCTCCCTGCCATAGAACATTTTCTATCACCTCCTCCTCTACTGACCACCATGGAGCAAACACCTGGTTTATGTCTTCAAGAGCAATCTTCCAACCAATGGAAAATCTTTTAAATATTTTTCTCAAAATTCTTTAAGCCAGTCCAAAAATGAAATCTAAAAAAGAAGTCAAAGAACACGTACATTGAGGACGCAATATAAACCAGCGAATTAAGTGATTGGTTTGCAGAAAATAATATTTGTTGTAAAAATCGTGCAAAATACTCCATTATTTTATTGATATCTTAATTAAGAAGCACTGCATATGGGAAACCCAGATATTCTTTAAGCCGAAAAACAAAACAATCAACAAACTGAAAATAATAAAAGCATAAAATTTGATCTGATATTTTGGGTCATTACGCAAGAGTAAGTACACTTTATCCTTTTAACCCATTTTCGATTAGAATATGATAAAAATATTTCCAAGTGCATTGTATAAGGAATGTAAATTCAAAATTTCATGTTTCATTTCTGGATGATATTTACCACGAAGTTTTTCAACATATAAAAACACATTTACCCTATATTTCTCCTTCTGCAGTTAATCGATTTGAAAACATTATCTGGATTCTATTCATCAACTATTTCATTATATTTACGTCTGTAAGAAAAAAACTGTAGAAGAAGATAGAAATATACGACACTACTAAATGTGAAAAAATCGCCGTCTAAGAAATTTGTTTGCATATAATTTGCAGTACTATTACGATTACAATGCTGCGTCCTTTTTTCCTGATCCATACAGGGATTTATAAATGGATAAAAAATCATCAAAGTGCCAGCTTTTGATTAATTACAAATATTTTAGATCTATTTTGGCATTTTGTGAAAGTATAAATTGCAATTTGATAATTTTCCCCCATAAAAAAAATCATTGCTATCTAGACACGTTTTATAGAATGAAATTATTTTAAATTTCCAATGAACCAGTCCAGTATAAAAAAAACGCAGCTAATACCTCCATATCAGTTGTTTATCATCGTAAATCATCCGCGTGAAGCTAAAATATTTTGTATCAAAGAGCTTCCTAAAATTAACACATTCATATGCGTATTAATATTTGCCATGGTAAACTTTGGTAGTATTGCATTTACTCCATTCAGTATGTACATCATGCCTTGTCTTGATGGGATGCCTGCTGGTACAGTGGGCTCAAAATTCAATACAGAAGATGCGAGCTCTGCAGGAAAAGCTTTGACGATTGCATCCAAACTTTCAGATTGAGCTTTCAAATATTGGTTCGCAAAGCAAAGTTAATCTTGTCATCTCTTTAGCCTTTATTACTCTATGCTACAAGAAAAGTTCACCCTGGATATTATTTACATTTTGGATTAGAAAGAGGTATTCGCAATTTGTGCAAATAAATTCTTGTTGAAGCCGGAAATCGCATTGATATTGGTATAAACGGTGATGGGCTTCCACTGAATAAGTCCTCTAGAAGCTCTCTGTGGCCTATGCTTGGTCGTATTCTACCCTTTAAGGAAGTGTTTGTTATAAGAGTATATCACGGACATGAGAAGTCTGCTGATGTAAATGAATACTTAAAGGACTTCGTAGAAGAAGCAATACTTTGATGATCAGTACCACAAATTTCATATAAAATACGTAGTCTGCGATGCACCAGCATAATCATTCCTTTTGGCGTGAAAGATCACGCAGGGTACTTCAGAAAAATTAAAAATATATCGAATGAATTCGTTAGTGGAAATGAAAAGATTTATTCCAAAGGAATTTGTAAGAAAGCCTAGATCTCTTGAGTTTGTAAAAATTTGGAAAGCAACTGAATACAGACAGTTCTTACTGTACACTGGTCCTATTGTTTTAGAAAAAGTTGTTGATCCAATTATTTTCAAACATTTTATCTTGCTACATGTAGCATTCAGAATCCTTTGCAATGAACAAATCTGTAACGCTGATTACATTGATTATGCTGAAAAACTTTTGCGGCACTTCTTTTCATCATATGAAATCCTATATGGAGCTCATTATATATCACATAATGTCCACAATCTTATTCATATTGCTGATGATGTTAGGGAATTTGGTTGTGTTGAAAAATTCAGTGCATTTGTCTTTGAAAACTATATGCAAACATTAAAGAAAATGGTGAGAAAATCTGAAAAGCCATTGCAACAAATTGCTTGTCGTTATGGAGAAGCCTCGGGCTTTGAAAACCTGATATCGGGAAATAAAACACACCGACTTTTGTACCTTGCTTGCAATCTTTTGGCAAATACAACAAATCCGCAATACACGCGAGCGATATGCTCTAGTTTTGAACTTAACGTAAGAAATGCAGCTGATAGCTGTTGTCAATTGAAAAATGGAAAGATAATTATTGTTAACAATGTAACGAAATCTCAAATTGACGATGCATTTTTAATAGGTAGCCAATTCAAATGTACTGAGAATTATTACAACATTACTTACAAAGTAAATTATTTATCTTCATATCTTGAATCTTGGCCTCTAAGCCAAGTTTATAAAATATGTGTGAAACTTCCAACTGAGCATGGATTTATTGTCTTTGCTATGTTACATGGCAAATAATAACATAAAGTACATTATTTGTAATTTTCCTTTTTCTTTTTTAACTAAGAATTTACGGTAATATCATTGAAGAGGACCTATTTTATATAATAGAGTTCAACGAGGGACTGGAATGCGTACCTAGAAATTGGTTATCAACAGATAAGTCGTTGTGCTATTGGCCAAATTATAAAAATAACCTGCAATACGAGAGAGCTGTAAGGCTTTCAGAGCTTGTCAAAAATGATTGGGACTTTTTTTCCTATAGATAGGATTTTAGGGAGTGCACTTAAGTTTGTTTAGTAGTACATATATAATTAAAAACATTTATGAAAAACTTTTTATGTTTAAGGTTCCTATGAAAGAGCAAAAAAAAGTTGGAAATTTCTTTTGAAAAATCGGACCTAAATACTGAAGATACTCAACAAATTGATAACAGGTATTTGAGAAAAGGAAGACAGAAGGTTATATTAAGGTCCGACTTCGAAAATGATGTTATTACTCCCAACCAAACAGTAATAAAAAAAAATGGCCGCTATTTCCAACACTTGGCAGCCGCAAGGCTTTCACAGCCTTCGTAAGCAATACGAATTGACCAAAATATACAGCGCATATTGAAAAAGAATCGCTAAAAGGTACACCAGACTCATCAAAAGAACGTTTATATGAACAGGGTTATTTACATCGAGATAATCTCTCACCCGTTCAGATGAAATCAAACTCATCTGATACATGCCAAAAAGGTAGGTATTTTATTTCTTCCTGTACAGTTAATCTTTTACGCATATTTAATTCCAAATAAGGTTGTGTGGCCCTATTTAAGGAGACGAAAAGATTGTTTGCTCTTTTGGACTACAAGCTTTCAACTGTCTTGGAAAATCAAAAGCAAATTTTAGACGTTGTTCTGCAAAACAAGATCGAGTCCTCACACAATGTTCCACTTGAGGCCATCCTTGAAGATTTCCCCTTGGTAAAAAACTTGGAGGATTTAAATAAAGTTGAACTGCGCTTACGAGACGATCAAATATTTTATCAGAAACTCGTACATGCAATTCTTTGATAATATAACAAACCTAAAAAGTATTCAACTGACAAATAGTACAACTTATATGTAGACTCCTTGTGTAGAAAGTCCATTCATCACTTTAGGCATAATATAAGTATATTTAAGCAGTATCATTGAATTTCTAAAGAAGTTTCGTGGTAGTTTTAATGGTGAGATAGGCTTTCCTTACGCTGTTGGAAAGCCTACTATAGACGGAATAGTTTGCATTTTGAGTACGAGTAAAGAATCTCTTATAAAATTCATTATTATTTGGAAGATCTTTTTACATATAGTCATGTCGGCTGATTGCCGGAAGGTTATAATACATAGCTTGAAGCCCAGGTAGATGGGAACGATATTCTATAATTTGCTTTTAAGGCCAAATCAAAAATTTACTAACAATTCCTCAAGAAAGTTCTTCTGGGCTATCAAATTGTTCAAGCTATCTATAATCTAGAATCTAGTTAATAATGGAAGACGTCACGAGGGAACAGACGGGAAAAAACAATAAAGCATAATCTGAGACTGAGAGAATATTCTTCTGTTCTTCGTCTCCGGTCGTTAAACCACCCGCACTTCTGTGCAATGCCGATTCACATATTTTGTTATTTTTTGTTGTAAGCTCTCTAGTAATATTAATGAGCAAACATTATGTACACTTATTCTGTTACGTTTTTGAATCTTTATTTTATTTAATTCAGAAAATTTCCTCTCAGCTGCAACACTAATGTCTTCATTTGAATCACTGCATATTACAAATTAAATGCCTCCATTCATTATTTAAGCTTTCTACATCACTATCACGATTAAAAGGAAAAGCCTGTAACAACGGACAAATATGAAATTGGACAATCACCACTTGGTATTTTGCTCGAATTAAAATGGGTACTCTAAAAGACAAATTTACTTGTCGTGACAATCAAAACATTTAGAAATTTGATCATATACCTCAACATAGAAAGAAACTAAATTTTCCTTAACTTTCGTTAGCCTATTACTACTTTCAGGATAATTATACGCTATTTATTTTTCTTGGGAAAATTTTAATTCAAAAAACACTTGGCAGAAAGGTAAATGACTATCATGATAACTTACCTGTCTAGATATTTTATCTTGTTTTATGAAAATGTCTCTTAGACTGTGGATCAGATTTAAAGTTTTTATTGATAATTTTTCAAAACTTCTTAGATATACGAAAGAAATGTTAGCCAGGTATAAATTTACTTCTGGATTATTGAATAAGTCCCCATACAGCACAAAGTTACCCAGAGGCATCCCATTCTTCTCCCAAAGATCCCATAGCTTTCCTGGGATAAACATTCAGTATGTACTTAGGACCTTATTTCTAGAAGTTATTAGAAACTTCCCATAAGTTATTCTCTTGGATATCCCGGAATTACCCACTATACATACATTACCGAAATACATACGGGATGTGCAGGACAATTTTAGGGCAAACATGGAAAAGTCGTTTTTCCACCTTCCAGAATTTATTTGGGTATGTTCTCTTATTCTCGTAGTTCGCGAGGGTCTCTGGTGAAAGCACTAATTTGTTGCTTGGTGTGTTCCCGTGCTTCGTTTTTGGAGAACAAAAACAGAGCTACAAAATATGTGTGGAAAGAAGCTAAGATACAAGCGTGAAACCATGCAATTTCTTCTTGTTTTGCCAAAGTTTTTTTAATTGTACATTACGTGACGTGATTTTTTAGTAATTTTGTCATAAGAATTCAATTTACATGTGTTAAAAATATTGGATTTATGTGTTGTGGACGTCCATACATCTTTGGCATATTCTTTCCAACCATTTTTTTTTTTGTAAAAATGCCTACGAATAAAAAAAAAATCTACAATCCCAGAGAATCTCAAACAATATCCTCAGATATTCCCCCGTATATCCTACCAATAAGCTAGGAGATCTAGATACGCTTGCAGCGAGAGTTTCACGTTATTGAATGTGTTAACTGTTCCTAAGTACAACCACCGGAAATTCTGTAGGAAGGGCATGGGATCTACCAGGGATATCTCAGCGTCGGACATTTGTTACTCCCAAGGATGTCATAAGTTGTTAACTGGGACCGGACGGGATTTCCACGGACAATTCATATATCTTAACAGGATTTCCCAGTAACATACCACGGACATATTTGTGAGGTGTGGAAAGATACTTTATTGTTCTTCAAAGCTGTCCAAATGAGCGCAGAGAATTGTATTGATATTATCTGTATCTGTTTTTTTGAACATTGTGTTAGGAGTTTTCTGAATATATAATGCTTTTATCAATAATTTCTTCTAATAGTGTTTTTCATTGTGTAAGATAAAAGTATTTTCAAAATTTGGAGCAAGGTTGTATTATGCACAGGGCGTAGTTAGAGCTGTTTTGGTTTTCGTCTTTTAAGAAATTCTATTTTTTATGAATTGCCCTGTAGTTCCAACATGACAATGTATACGTTATTATTACCATTGCATGGTATTTTGTAAATAACATCTGAAAGTAGTTCTATGGATGTAGGATCCTTTAGTTTGGTGAAACCGTTTTTTATTGTTTTGAGCGGCTTGAATCGTAGTTTAATTTGATGATCCTGGGGCTTAAGAATTTTCGAAACCTTTCAGAAAACCCAGGCATGTAAGTTGTACCTTTAAGTCTCAACAGACTTACAGATCTACTTCTTTTACCACTTTCATGGGATATATATTTTGATTTTGTCGTTGTGATTCACTATTCAAATTATTATATTTTTTAACTAACTAATCAAAAATCCAAGTTACTAATGTTTCTTAAAATATTAAGTCATTATTTTTACTAATAAGAAATTACAAGGCAATATAGACGAAACAACCAGCAAAGGTACTCTACGAAATGTCAAAACAGTTGCTAAGGAAATCAAGCGTCGGTAGCTCTGTATTTTAAAGCATTTTATCGAAGTTAGGTTATCTATTATTTTGGCGTGGGCTCATTGCCAGCGCTACTTTAAAACTTTAAAGCACAGTTCTAACTTTTCCAACCACGACCGGAGTATAACTTTAAGAACCTCAACCTTGTGCTTTCTGTCTTCGACCAGCATTTCAATAAAATATATCGCATTTATTTGTCGAATAACGCACTGGGTTTAAAAATAGTAGTATATTTTATACCGAGAGTAGTATAGTAGTAAATTTCCGAAAATTTGGAAAATCGGAGTAGATATACTACAATTGTAGTAAAGTGACAGCACTGGACATACAACATTCTAAAATCAACAGAGCATAGTAAAGCATACATTTATTCTTAGGAATATATTCACACATTTTTCTGCATAATTCTTGTGCTAATGGAATTTGTGGCAAACAGTCCAGACGAGTTCGATTATTTGCTGCCTGGGCTAATAAAAACGTTTGTTCACTTAGCTAGCCATTCATTCTTTCTTGGAAATTTACTTGAAAATATTATCCAAAATTGGTATCCGAAAATAAACGGAGTTGTATTGTGTCTGGGCATTGATTTTATACAGAGCTGGGCACCGTTAATGAAAACACTAACTTCGTTAATCGTTAATCCGTTACTAAAAAAGTTAGCTTCGTTAAACGTTAAAGCGCTACTTTACGGAAAATTTAACGGAAGTTAACATTAATCGTTAATCGTTAACTCCTATTAGTAATTGTAATTGGACTAGTGAAATGAGCAGGTATATTAAACGTATATCCTAGTTAGACACAAGGAACAAATCAACGATCATTGGCGGAGCAATGACCATTGCATAGTTCGTGTGTTATTGCATCAATGGCGCAATGATCATTCGTTTCGTCATTGCGCCAATTCCGCCTCCACAAGCTCATTCGTTAGCAATTATGCAATACTTGTCTTTCCTTTTGTCGATAAGTGCGCTTTCAGCGGTGAGGAACTGCAAGTTATTGGAAAAATCAGCTGATTTTCAAGCCATCACTGTCAGATGTCATTTGTGAAATTTATTGATACATTATTCAAGGTAAATTTTGAATATTTTCCAAAGTGAATTATTGAAAAACTTTCTCACATTATATATCAAATATAAGGCTCGATTCAATTTTTCGCAAATTACTTTAAAATTAACAGTTTTTAATTTACAAAATTGAGAACTGTCATCTGTCAAATCGAGTTACCGTCAACACATCGTGTGCTTGCTTTACCAACCAATGATCACTCAATTAATTACGTAATTGGATCAGTGATCATTCTAGTGCGCCTAGGGTATAATACCCTTACTTATAAAAAAATGTTTTAGTTGGGGAAGTCTAGGTAGGACATGGAAGATAAATAAGAAAACAGTACAAAAATCTTAGTTTGTTATAATAAATACTTCGGAATCAAATCAAAATTACGGGAGAATCAAAATACTGTAAATCACTGGTGAAAAGCCGCAGCATATTGGCATTGTTCATCGTTCAGAACAGGTCCAAACTTTTTATCTATGCCCTTTAATAAGGCATTGGCTAAAGCTGTACAAACACAATTCTTTAATTTAAATACAGTAGCTGCAATTGTCAGTAGGAGTGATCCGAGATATGCTTGAGCTTGAAGCGTGATGCCTTCTATGCGTGGTAACTTCTATGCACGGAGCCTACGCATAGCCACACACATGTACGACCCAAACTGGTCAGAGCAAGATTTCCGAGGAGTGATGTCAGTTTCGTCATAAATAGTAGGTACCCAATTAACGGTTAATGGACTTATGGAAAGTTAACGGAAGTTAAAGAGTCCGTTAATATTCTTAAAAGTTAATTCGTTACTCGAACAGTTAACTTCGTTAATTAACGATTAACGGATTAACGGTCTTGTGCCCAGCTCTGATTTTATACAACATATAGATATGCCACCAAATCTGTTACCTCTTCTCGACAGATGGCCTTACATGTACCATATTAGAAAACAGAGGCGATATTTTTACCGAATGACTGAAAACATATTTACAGATGGCGCCATCTATCAGAAAAAATTGTAAAATATGAGGATATTAAGATATCTTCGATAAAAAATGTTTTTTCTTCTTCCCTATCTAATGTCTAGGAATGTAGAAAAAATGTAATACAGGAATTCAGAGGAATTTCAGATTTTTTCTCAATAAATTGGCTTTTTATGAGATATATATACATATAGAGAGTTACTTCGTAAGAGATTTTTTTGTTGAATTATGTATTCCTTCTGTTCTACAAGAAATTATTGTTTAAATTAATGCATATGTAATTAAATACATATTTCATTTGACACACTATTTCAGTAACTTATATATATTATAGGTAGCTTAGGTAAATAATTAAATAATTTTCAAATTAGGAGTGGTTTATTCTAATTTCAAAATGGCGTCAATTTTGCAATGCTTCCTTTCAGCCTACGCGTAAACAGCAACAGCCAGTTGCAGATCATTAAAAATTCTTACATAACAACATGAAATTAATTTGTCAGGCAGAAATTCGGTTGATTGTCAATAGCTAAATCGATTGGGGTGTGATAGGGAATAAATGTGTAAGAGTACGGCCGACAAGACGTTGGTTTTTAACGAAAAACAAAATGTCCAGAACGGTGCCAGCAATGAGGCAACTGTCTGGAAATAGTAAATTTATATTGTTTGATGCTTATGAAAATAGATGAAAAAAATGGAACTAAATCATTTTAAAAACTACTTTTTTCACCTGTGTAACGGAAAGGGAACATGTAAACGCAACCCCTCTCATCAGGCAGCGTAACTGAAGGGTATTGGATGTAGAAATTCCATTTCGGATCCTTTCCTGGCTAGTTGTACCCCTATCCCGTTGCCTGCGATATTTCAGTGTAAAGGCACTCATATTTGTGCAAATAAATTGGAGTGCGTTAATTTAATTAAATCCAGCAGGCAGTCCCAAATGTATTTGGAGTTGAATCTATTTGATTTTGGAGCCAGTAATGCAGCTCTGCAGTCAGAAAAGATATTATAGATATTTTTGTTCCTGTGGGGTATCTTGCTAGTTTTCCTAATTTATAGCTCAATTACATATACATAGGTCGACTCGAGGTTTTGAGCCATATGCCCCTGACCCATCTGCCTCATTTGTTTTGGAGCCATCCGTAAATCAAAAGAATGTTCTATCTAGGCTCAGGCGCTGCGAGCACCCAATCAATTCAACTTTATTAGACCGTTCTCGGCAACCAATAATGCATAAGAATTCTGAAGAAAAATTTCCAGTAATTTATAAGAAACAAGTAAAAAAGCTAGAATTGGTCTAAGCCCAATTCTTATGATACCCTATATCAATGCTCGTTTGTAATTTCGTATAGTCACCCATCTGCGCAAGTTTGAGTTTTGAAGAGGTTTTTGAATATATCTCTAGAACGGTTGGTCGAACAGCAAATATGGTTATAACCAACTTTATAGGATTTCATATTCTGAAGAACTTTCCAGTACGTTAAAAACGTATAGGAGTGATAGTTTTCACAGGATTCGTAAAAATCCTAAATTTTTATATGGCAACACCAAGAAGAAGTTGTATTTACTGGTTTTATGAAAACATTATGTACAAAATTTCAACGTTCTATGTGGACGCCATCCCAGGCAATGTCCAAATATGTAGTGAAAAATGAAATTTTTGTATGGAAACCGTACGAAAGAGTGACCCGATTTGCCCCATTTTCAAACCAAATTTTGCTTTTCTTTTAAAAGCCCATGTGCAAAATTTCAGCTTTCTAAGTACATGCGTTCTCTAGTTATCGTAAGGACGGACAGACAGACGGATATGCAAAAATCAAAATAACTTTTAATTTTATGCATGGGTCCAATCCATTTTGCTCTAGCATCATTATTTCTGTGTTACAAACGGAATGACAATCTTAGTACACCCTTTAGATTTCATCTAGGGTATTAAAAAAAATAATGTTCACGCTCATAAGATATTGCTATCTGTATGCCCCGATCCGAACCAAAAATTCTAAGAAATTTCATCAAATGAGACAAATTTCTTGACGGAAAATATTTCAAACTATTCACGAAAAATCAATGTACCAGTCAACAACCAGATGTGAAAAGGCAGATCGAAAATCCGACCGAAAAATTTCTTGGAAGTCCGCAGTGCCTAGATGAGAGTTTTGTCTGTTTTGCAACTTTCTGGTGCGAAAGCGAAGTATGAAATTATTTTCACTTAAATCACGTATCATACACATTTGCCAATCATCTTGATACTAATCAAGCTATGCCTTTTCATTGCTTTATTACTTATTTTTTCCACATTTCTACACATCATTAGATAAAGAAAGACGGAAAAAACAAAATTAGATCAGATTATTTGCTGTGATATGGCGCTATTTTTATCGAAGACAACTTATTATCCTCATATTCGCCAAGTTTTGCTAACAGATGGCGGACGGTTTCGTGAGCAGATGATAAAGTACTACAGTGGCGACTCAGTGAGATGAGGTAACAACATATTGTGCGTAGCGGTGGCATATCTACATATATGTATAAAATCAATGGTCTGGGCTACTACAAATATTTATCGGACTCGTTAAACAAGCCTTCATATTTTTCTTAGTAAGTTATTCACAATTTTCAGGAGAATTGTTCTAATGAGCCGACTGTCCAAAAATAGTGCAGTGGCATATAAAAGTATTAATTATTTTCTTAGGAATTCACTCGGAAATTTTTCTTTAGTTGGTTCAATAACATTGATAAGAGTCTCTGATGTTGGAATTCGTTTTCAGAAACTCATATGGGACGTTAATTATTTCTACAACTACAGCTAATTTAATAGACAGCGATTTAGTGGTAATTATTTCAGTTCAGTTCAAAAATGTCCCCTTCTTGGCAAAACTGTTTCTACTTAGAATATATAGCAAACAGGAATGGTTGAATCGTGTACATGAGCGTAATTTGTCAAGAGCAGGACATTATACATAGGAGTAAGTGAGATGAAGGAACGAAAATTTGTCAAAGCTGAGCGACAAGTTGTCAAATGTGCTTTTGTTTTGTGAGCAGATTTAGTCAATTTAACATTCTTTTCTGAAATTTAACAAAAGTACCGAATCAATTCTTTTCAAAACTATTTATCTTTGAAGTTTATTTAGTGTAAAGTTTTATAGTGCCACTAGTGCCTGTTAAAATCTTCGTATCAATTAAAAACACAGAAATGAAGTGCTCGGTCAGTGCTTTCAAATGCAAATTGGATTATAAACTAGGAAAATCATGTTTCAGGCAACTGCACTATCTAAATTATCTCTTTTGTTAATAGAAGCAAAGATTTATATAAACTAATTATGTGAAATATTTCAAAATAAAATAGAAAAAGATCATTTTTTACCGCACAAAACCTTTGTTTACTTTTTGCAAATTGACAAGTTGTTTAGAATAGGGACGGCGTGTAAACACATGGAAGGCATGGACTACCAACCCAACCAGAAATTCAATACGCAAAATCTGGCTTATCTAAATATTCTAAGGTTTCTACTCAATCGTTTATAAAGTTATATCTTAATATCTTACTTAACTTCATATTTAAGCATTGTGCGACTATAACGTTTCTTAATCTGGAGTATTTAACCATGCGGAATTTATTGACCAAATAATTGTAGGTATGTACTGGATGTGGGTTTAGATGTGGTTTGCATGAATACTGTATCTATTTATCAGAATATGACAAGCTTTCTCCATTTAGACAAGCCAATATAACTTGTAATTAAACCTTGTGTGATTTCACCTGTCGGTTTAGAAACCATATAAATTGACTTTATCCACAAAGTTGAAATGGTTTTCTGTATGTTTTATTATGTTTTTTTATTATGTTATATTGTATATATGTAATTGTTATAATGTAAACTGTATGCACACACAAGGAAATTAATTGAGTAATTGAAAGCCTTTTATTTTAGTTATATTTTATATCTATTTTTTAGTCGTACATACTAAGTTATCACTTCGTTTTCCTTGTATTTCTAATTTTGTTTGTTCATAAATACTACCCTAACAATTTCATTCATCAGATGTTTTTATTAATTTCCCTACCATCCACGATCCTTTTTTTTTTAGAAAACTGAACTAAAATACTTGAACACTGGAAATGCTTAGGGGACATTTTTTTCAAATTTTGCCGAAGCTCTTTTCAAACGAAGTCGCTGAGCAATTCACATTTTACGGAAAGCCAAACAAGCGTGATTTTCAACCCTCTCCATTTGTAACTTAATTAAAGGTAAGTTTTATCTTAGATAAGTAGCTGTATATTTTGATAAAACCTTTTATTTGTATCAAATATGAGCATTTCTGTAATGTATCTTTTCTGGCTAGCCTTAGCTTAGCTTAAAATATGTTTATTCAATGATATACAGATATTCTTAGTATTGGCATAATTAAACTAAATAATGCTGACATTACAGTGAATTAGCATTACATTTTATATATAGGTACCTACATATTTAGCAAGAACTTACACTTAATGTTCGTAAAAACGGAGCTAATATTTTTATTGTAGGGATATTTATATTTATGATTTATCAGCATTAATTTAATCCAGATGCGATTCGAGCGGACCCTAGTATGGAATAACGAATGGAGAGATAGAAGATCCCATTAAAATCTGGATAAGGCACGCCGCTGAAAGATTAGCCCGGCATAACAAGAAGTGAGTATTTAATTTAGTAACAATTATTGCAACCATTTATATATGTTGTTTTCCTTTTGTAAATTTACATGCCTAGTTTCCTTTGTAAAAAAAATGGTATTCTTTAAATCTGAAATATATTTCAGGCAAAGAGAAGAAAAAAAAGAAAATGAAAAAAATAATATAGTTACTAAGATAGTAAATAAGATATATAATGTTGAAGTAAATGGTTTTTGGAGTTTAACTGAGTTTTTTTTTTACCTACCTGTAAAAAAATGCATAATACCAGAAAATTCCTTACAATATCCTAAGATATTTCCCCGCACATTCAAAAAATAAACTGGTAGATCCTTAAAACGTGCTACGTATGCTTGCAACGTGAATTGAATTTCTTAATTGTGCCTAAGTGC
This sequence comes from Dioctria linearis, assembly GCA_963930735.1. Lineage (NCBI taxonomy): Eukaryota > Metazoa > Arthropoda > Insecta > Diptera > Asilidae > Dioctria > Dioctria linearis. Next base: position 116,376,747 of record OZ005742.1, on the reverse strand, counting down.
AACTACAGGAAAACCTGTGGGAAGCTGATGGGATCTACCAGGGAGATCCGAGCCGCGGACAGTCGGCACTCTCAAAGATGTCCTAAGTTCTTAATTGTGACCGGACGGGATTTCCAACGGATAATATATATATCCTAATAGGATATCCCATTAACATACAACGGATATATTTGTGCTCTGTTGGATGTGCCAACCTCAGGAAATCCTGTGGGAAGGGGATGGGATCTCCCACCAGGGACGTCTGAAGTTGGTAACTGGGACCGCACGGGATTTCCCACCGACAATCGATATATCCTTACAAGATTTCCCAGTAACATACCACGGATACATTTGTGCTGTGTGGGCGGACAAAGACTAAAGACTAATAACGGGGTTAGAGGCTGATACAGTGGCGACCTTCAAGGGTGGTGTGATTAATCATGGTGTTCAGGTACATCTGACAGGAAAGGAGACGAAGCGACTTTCTTGGAGAATGATCCAAAACATCTCCAACTTCGTCAATCAGGGGTAGGAGAAATATTTAGAAATAATGGCACAATCACTCAGACTACATAGCAAAGAAAGAGCCAGGGAGACTTTCTCACTAAAAGTTAAGAGAATACTGTTGTACCAACACGGGTAGAGACTCTCCGGGAAGACACCGCTCACTTCATTTATGATATGTAAACCTGTGCACTCCTACCTTGTTAATCCCTCCTCTTTGCTTGGTTGACCAATCCTTTTTCTTTCAAACTCGTATCCTGACTCCTTTATGTTTATTATAAAATCTAATTCTCACAATTGAACAGTCTTTTCTTAACTCTAGTTCTCTTTTTTTTTACACTTTTGTATTCTAGTTTTCACAAATAGATCACTTATTCTTGATCACAAACTTCTCCTTTAACCGAAGCGGCTTGTTTGCACATTGGTTATTTCTGTTTTTCTTATCACTGCCGAACAAAACCGCCGAACCGAAACCTTACCTCCACTCTCTTCACGACGGGTCAAAATCAACTCTCAAAACCGACTGTCGAGATTTTTCAAATCTCAATTCTACTTGTTCAGGATAAGAAAATGCTTAATTATTTCCACTGGTCATGTTTTAACATGCCCAGAATTATCGCGGCGGACGATGGTTGAAATCAAATTTGAGATTTTCATAAATATCAAACCATCGTCTTGCTATCGTGCATACATTGTCACGCCCACAATGTATGCAACTCGCGACAATTTGCTGATAAGAGCTTTTTCGGTGAAGCCTTGATCATTTCAGTCTTCACCGACGTAAAATTTCATGCGCCCGATATATATGTTTATATGTACATACATATCGTATTTCCGGCAAATCTTACTGAAGGTAAGATTTGTCGTGGGGCTTTTTTCTATCGATTTTGGGTGAAACTTAAAACTTTTATTTTTCGCAAGTCGTTTTGTGGGAAAATATTTTGGTTATTCGGAAAGCTGCGCGTAGTTGAAGAAATTGCTGATGGCACTTTCTTCATATGCGCGAGAGATAAGCCAACCGCGGTTTTAGGCATGGTTAGCTTATGGAAATTTAAATATTATTTCTTTTCAGAATATTACGATGCTGTATACATATATAATAGTTTGTATATACAACAACCAAGAAACTCCTCCCAGATGCAGTCAGCCAGGATTTAAATAATGTTTTCGACTTCGAAAGCAGGGAAATTTTTCAAAGGAATGTGGTTTGGAAGGACAGTCCCCATTCTGCACCAGATGCCGAGGATATAGACATGTAGCGACGGTATGCAGAAAGCAGTAAGTGAGATTCGCGAACGTATCCACAAATAGTGGAAATGAATCTTGAAAAGAAAGGGAGGTTTATACTGTTTTGCATAACGTGCGACTACTTTAATACAGACTGTCTACGAAAATATTTAGCATAGCAAAATAATTGGCATTTGGGAAACGGAGGGCGGTAGCTGGGGTATTCATCCACAGCTGCCTTCCTTGACAAAGACGGAATGCTCTAAATCCCAAAAAAAGAGGAAACAAGTGCAATTGAGTTAAGCTCGTTAAATAATAACATCATCTCAATAGAATCGGACATAGGAGTGGAAGATAGATTAATACCCTAGATACACAGCACGATCTAAAGAATCATTAGTACTAACTATTCATTAAAATGCCGTGTGTCACATATTATACGTCATTATGGTTCGAAAATCAGATGATAATGAAGTACACTAATGAAGTGTTTTTTTTCCTTCATTATAGCTATAATGAGGAAAAATGTGCTAGATTTGGCACATAATATAAATGTGGAGCTCTGCTATGCATCTGACGATTTAAAAAATAACAAGAAGAAATACAAAGAAATGAAAATCACAAACTTGTTCTTTTTAATATAAAGTTTATGTAAATTGTTAAATTGAAAAATAAAATGAATAAAAACAATGTTTATCGCGTTAATTCGATCCATATCGCTCCTTTAATGCCATCAGTTTATCAAAACTAGTTTCGCAGAACAACGTAATTAAAGAAATGGCTGTGTGTCTGCACTTTATAATGAATCATTAGCTGCGTTTTTTTATCTCTCTGATCTGATCCGGTTCAATTTTATATACGTTAAACAACAACAATGCGTGATACATTGCTGTTGTTTTACGTATATAAAATAGAGCCGGATCAGATCAGAGAGATAAAAAACACAGCTATTATAGACTAATGAGTCGTTAGTTATTTCGTCATTAAAAGCGCTGTGTGTCTAGGGCATAAGAATACTTGTGGACACTGGACCTGCTTGTAGTATAATTAAGATAAGTCGTATAAAAAGAAATACACCCATACAGACTCAACATAGAATCAGAATAATGATAGATGGATTATTTGGAGCTCAAAACAACCCTATTTGAACTTGCATTACGAATAGGTACAGTCATTCGGTCCTGTGAATTTCACACGATTGAAGACACTGACTCCATACTAACCGATGGGATATTGGGTATGGACTTTCTTAGGGGCAAGGCTATCACCGATTGTATAGATAAAAAAATGGCAATACAAGGCGTGGTAAGACCTGTGAAACAAAATCCACTTTTCGAAACATAACAGGAAATAAATGTGGTGAAAAAATCGTCTAGAAAAATTGTACGGAAAAAAGCACAAGTCTACCGGAGATTAATAAAGTTTTGGTTACTTTAGCCGAGGAGATAAAAAATCGGATTCAGGAACGGATGTCAGTATTGTCAGACAATGTGAGTAAATCAAGTGGAGCTGCGGATAGTATAAACAGGTATCTAAGGTGAGCAGTAGCAATAAGAAATGTAATAAGAAACCAGTGGGAAACAAGACTGAATTGGAAAATAACGATGAGTGGAAAACAAAAAGAGAAGAATTAGTGCAGGTAAATCTCACACAAGTATAGAACCTAGTAAAAGTCCATTTAATTCTTCAGTTCTATTTATCCGCTAAAAGGGAATGGATGAAGATGTTAATCTAAGGTTTAGACTGTGCGTAGACTTTCGAGAGCTGATAAAGGTGTGCATCCCTTACTCATATCCTCTCCCACGAATAGAAGATATATTGGACAAGTTGGTGTCAAGTTTCAGTTAGATATAGATTAAGTAATTACAATTTCTGAGTGCGGTAAACATTGTTGAGATAGGGCAGTTTTTAAAAGTCAGCGAATAAAGATTTAATTATATTTATCGTGAAAGCGTCTTTCATTTCTAAGGGCCACGACAATTTGATTGCTTAGGGACACGACAATCAAATCTTCTGATACAATGTGAAAAGGAGCGATTTTATGATATAGTAATATAATTTCACTCGTACCTTAGAGCAAAGGAAGTTTTTAGAGATAACAGGTATTGTTGATGGACTGAATTTGTTATGATACATTTCAAATTATTGGTGTTGCCATATAATAATTTTTTACATATACTGTAAAAATGATCAGTCCTAGACGTTTTTATTGTACTGAAAAGTTCTTTAGAATATGAAATCCTATTAAATTTGTTTTAAATCATTTTTACTATCTGATGAACCGTTCTAGAAACATATGCGAAAAACCACTTGAACAATCAAACTTACACAGAGACGTGACCGTACAACATTACATACCGGCATTTATCTAGGGTATCATTAGAATTGGTCTTAGACCAATTCTAGATTTTTTACTTGTAAATATCTAGTCTTCCTACGTCAAACTTTAACCCCGCTGCCAAGAAAGCAAAAAGACTAAATCACCACTTTTAATCTACTGCAAATACTTGCGGTTTTAATAAAAAAAGCTTTAGGGATAGGGCAGTCTTGTCGACGTAAATGGAATCCACAATAATAAAAGTTTTCTTGTTGAATTGAATGAAAGTAGAGTACCAAACTAAAAACTTTTTTTGATTGTTTGTAAAGTACTGTTTTCCTCTCTTTGCATTTATCATTTATGTAAGCTGGTACTGGTAGGTACTGATCTATCAACCACAAATACATAGACCACGAGCACAACAAGAATTTATTACGTAAAATATGGATTATATTCATTCCTGTTTCCTATATATTCTAAGACTCAAAAACATTGCTTATTTCCTGTCAGTTTTTTCCCACGTTGTGACTCGTACCAAATCTGAGCCTTGGCCAGTGTTAGTGGTCATTATACTAAATTTTCCGTCTCGCCGAAAAAACATTAAAAATGTATGGGGTGGGTTTGAGGGGTTCAAACCCCCTCCATCGTTGTAATCTATACTATTGTTAATCTGATAAGCCACATTTTTACCCACAATTCTTTATACATATGTAGCGGCTGACAACAATTGGGTTTGTCATTTTATATCTTTGTTTACATTTTCACTTGAATTTGAAAGTACATCTTTTTATCCTATTGAACTTCATTATGGTAAAAGCTTTACAAAAAAAAACATCTAAATATTCATAACTTTCATTTTATACACAATTTCAGTAATTTGTTGCCAAATTTATTAAGATATCAAAGATTTTCTTATTTTTCTATATATGAGTACATATTAGACACAGAGTGACGTCACCACAATTTTCTCTCCAGACTAAATGGTATATTGTGGTTCGTACCGAGAATAACCTGTATTCTCTGGCAGGTTCTATTTTTCAGGCGGTGGGCTGCAAGCATGCTGCAATTTCGCCACACACTATCAGTTCGCCTGACAATCCAACTTCATACTTCAAAGCGATAAATTGGATATTTCAAGGAAAAAGATGTTGTGTTTTTGTATATAATTATGTTTTTAATAAACAAAAAAACCGGCAAAAATTAAAAAAAAGATTTTTGGGGAAAAATTGGGTCCTATAATGCGAGAAATATTCGCATACTCGTGAAAAGGTTAAGAAGCAGTTACAAGGATGCTTTGAGGAACTCAAATTTACTTTTTTTCTTAAGCCCGTGTGGAAAATTTCAGCTCTCTAAGTACACACGTTTGAAGTTATCGTGTGCACAGACGGACAGATGAACACGTAAAAATTAAAATGAGTTTTAATATTATGGGGTGGTGTTCAATCCAATTTGTTCTAGCACAATTATCTCTACGCGTTACAAATGGAATGACATCCCCTATGATTTCAACCAGGGTATAAAAAGAATGCCAGATTAAGACGTGCTATAAGCGCAGAAGAGAGACTTATCGTAACCTTGAAATTTGTAGACACTGAACGTAGATTCCAATATTTGGAATTCTCGAATATTATAAATGCCGTAAGCTTTGAGAAATGCATTTATAATGCTTTGAAAAAGGATTACTGGTTTTTGATTTGATAAATACCCGTATGTAATTTCGTAATGTCACCCATCTGTGCAAGTTTAATTTTTGAAGTGGTTTTTCGCAAATATTTCTAGAACGATTCATCGGACAGTAAAGATGGATGACCAATTTCATAGAATTCCCTATTCTGAAGAGCTTTTCAGTACAATAAAAACATCTAGAACTGATCGTTTTTACAGTATACGTAAAAAATCTAAATTTTATATGGCAACACCAAAAAGGTGTTGCCGGATTTAATCCATTTTTCAAATTTTATTTACTATTTCTACGCAAAGATGTACTACATTTGAACTTCCCAGGTCCACGCGCTCTCAGGCAGTGTCCAAATACATAGTTAAAAGCCAAAGTTTTGTATGGCAACGCCAAGAAGTGGTTATCCGATTTAGTCTATTTTTGAAATAACATTTATTATTAATATGAAAACACCACATACCATACCACATCTCAGATCTCTATGCCAAGGTGTTGTGGGGCAATGCCCAAATGTTTAGTGAAAAACAGATTTTTCGTATGACAACCCTACAAAGGAGTTATCCGAGTGGTCTCATTTTTATACCTTAGATGAAATATATAGCAGTAATGTTGCTAGAGTAAAATGAATTCAACCCCCACGCACAATATTAAAACTTATTATGATTTTTGCATGTCCGTCCGTCGGTCTATTGGTACGACGACTTGAGAACGAGCGTACTTAGAGAGCTCAAATTTTGCACACAGGCTTTTAAAGAAAAGTTAATTTAAGTTCGAAATTGTGACAAATCAGGTAACTCCTTCGTGGTGTTGCCATACAAAATTATCACTATATATTCGGACACTGCCAGATAACGCGTGAACGTGGAGAGCTGAAATTTTGTACACGACTTTCTTATAAAAATAGTAAATATTTTTTTAAAAATGGCCCTAATCGGGCAACCCCTTCTTGGTGTTGCCATATATAAATTTAGGGTTTCTACGTATCGGTCAGTTTAAACGTTTTTGTAGTACCGAAAACTTCTTCAGAATATGAAATTCTATGAAATTGGTCATAATCATTTTTACTGTCAGACGAACCGTTCTAGACATTTATGCGAAAAACAACTTCAACAATCAAACTTGCAACGATGGGTGACATTACGAATTTACATACGCGTATTTATCAAATCAAAATCCACTAATCCTTTTTCAAAGAATTATAAATGCATTTACATGGCTCCGGTGGTCACCCACCCATACGAAATTTCATACGGGCATTCATCTAGAGTGTAATAAGAATTGGTCGTAGACCAATTCTAGCTATTTTACTTGTCGAAGCGAAATTTCCTTTGTTTTTTAAAAAAACCCGCGTGCAAAATTTCAGCACTCTCTCCAGTTATCGTTTGTACGTAGTATCAAAGAGAAACCTTAGTATACCTGACTATTCCATATTACCTAAATTTCCTCTATGTAGATATATTACTTACATAATTTCTTTTGGATGATTTTTGAAAATTTGGAAGCCCTCCCCTTTTAACAGACATATGAAATATACAGATTCTTTCCGCCTGAGGTCAATAGAGCAGAAGATGTTAGTACTCACCTAAAAAATTGTAGGGCAAGGGGACCATAAAAACCGTTTAGGAGTTACAGGTTGATTAAAAAAAAGGCTAGTTTTTCACAAAAGACCCGTTATCATAAAAAGTACAGGGCCCAAGGTCAAATATAAGAGCTAATTGTATGCAGAACTTCATGGCCTTTCAACTAGCCCCTCCGCTTCTCTCAGGAGTACATGGGATGTCAAATAAAAATGTCGGATTTTCCTACCTTTTTTATTTATTTTGACTTCTATTTTTTTTTTTGCAAAAATGTCATTAACAAAACTTCTCTTTATAAAACTGTAAACTGTAGACTCTCCTCTTTGATTTATTGACCTGTTACACCCTATGTGTATCTGTAGCCGTTAAATAGTTATTGGCTCATAACGTGCTCTGAAGGCTATTCTCAAACTTATTTTTAAAGATCATTTGTTTCCTTATGGCCGGTTTCACAGTCCAGGCTTAAGCCAGAGCTTAGCTAAGGGGTGTGGCTTAAGCCTACTCGGTTTCACAGTACTCGGTAAGCTGAGGTTTAGTTAAGCCGCAGATGAAAATTTTTAAATTGTCAGCACTGCTGTAATTCTAATTTTTTATAAAGGAAAATTGCGGATTAAAAACCAAGCGAAAAGAAGAAGAACCTTTTATTTACCAGTTTGTTGTGGTTTTTATCTGGGAGAATATCAAACCCAAAAACAATTGCAGAATGTTTCGACAACGTAAACCATCATAGCCGAATGTGTCTACAGGCGGAACCGAGAATATAAATCAACGTCATCACATTTCTCGAAATATTGCGGGCGTCTTCTTATAATATATATTTCTTCGTCGCTTATATCCTCTGTATGAGATAAATAACTCATTTTTGTCTTAAGCTGTTTGGATTCTTCCTAAAACGTCAAATGGAATGTTGACACTAACTGCCAGACAGTACACAAAACTGTTAACTAGATAACTATTTTTGGATTGGAAAATTTCAATTTAGTTTTAAAGTATAACTTTTGAAATATGCAAGTTCGTTTAATAACAGAAGTTATAATATTTAGGCAAAATATATATTTAGCAATAAATTTCTGTGTTTCAAAACAACTTATAAGGCTTAAGCCTTCGAGATGACGGGCTTAAGTTAAGCTTGCCTTAAGGCAATAATATCACTTAAGCCTTGACTGTGAAACCAAAGTATTTATTAAGCCTTGACTTAAGCCATCGCTGTGGCCTAAGCCATGACTGTGAAACCGGCTATTAGTCTAATTTCGGTATGACCCGCATAGGTTGTAAGCTCCTTAAAGGCTGCAGATAGCACATAGGGTGTATAATAGGTCAAATTAAAGAAGGGAGTCTACAGTTTATAGTTTTTATAAAAAAGTTATATTAATGACCTTTTTGAAAAAAAATATAGATCAAAGTAAAAAAAAAAGTAAGAAAATCCGAAAATTTTATTTTGGACCACCATAACTCTTGAGAGGAGCGGAGTACGGGGCTTATTGAGCAGTCGTTGGAAAGGCCATGAAGTTCTGCATACAATTAGCTCTTATCTGTAACCGTTGGCCCTATTCTTTTAAAGATACCAGGTGTTTCGTGAAAAACTAGCTTTTTTTCTTAATTACCCTGTAACTCCTAAATAATTGATATGGCCTCCGCCTCTGCCATATGATTTTTGTTTTTGCTATAGGAGAGAATTCCTAGGCGCAAAACCCCTGTATACGACACTGATTCTGGCTAAAATATGACATCAAAAAGCAGAAAGGTTAATGCAGTTTTATTAGAAAAATGTATCCAAAACCATTTTTAGGTCAGAGCTCAAGAAAAGTGCAGCTTTAGTAAAATGAAATGTAAGTGGCTAGTTACTCAAATTAAACATGAGTGATGTAAGTATGGATATGGAATAAAAGTAGTTGCATTTTCAGCAAGAGCCGACTTTGGCGCTCAAATTAGAAAGATTTTAGTTTTGAAGCTGAAATAAAAGGTACGCAATTGAACAAATACAGATCTATATACATAATGAACGTATATAATAGTCTATTATTGTTCAATAATGATGACTAAGTGTTTTCATTAATATCACTGACTTTAGATCGTCAAGTAATCCTAGTTATTAGGACTGAGTTCTAAATTGTTTTATTTAAATCTTTACAATAAATAAAAAGATTACTCTTTTGGACTTTTTACCGGGTTAAACTTAATTTTGTTCAAGAAAGAATTTTTTGAGATTCTCCGGTATATAGCAAAAGCTAAAAAATGTTCTAATTTGTTATTTCATCACCCAACCCATTAATTTTTGGTGACAAGTTTCAAGTCTTGGTTTGACTCATCAACAGGTCCCAAATAGCGAAATTGGGTGATTTGAAAAACAAATGAAAAAATGAAAAAAAGATGAAAGAAATGAAAAGTTTGAGAAAAATAGAAAAAAACAATTTTTTTATTTATTAAAAAAATGTAAAAATTTTTTTAAAGAAGCAGATTCATTCGAAGCGAATCGAACCTGTATACGCCACGCAGTGGGCTGAAAAATAAAGAAGAAAAAGGAAGAAGAAGAAGCGTTTCGTGTCAGCAGTAAAACCTTCCACTCATCGGTGCAGCTTGGTTTTGTGCCTGCTGTAGACGCTTGAAAATAGATCAAACTGATCTCTTCTCATATAAACTTAGACTAAATTCTGGGTGTGAATTATATGAGGAAAAAACACTCCTATACGAGCCCAGGTGATGAAATAACAAATTAGAACATTTTTTAGCTTTTGCTATATTCCGGAGAATCCCAAAAAATTCTTTCTTGAACAAAATTAAATCTTTACATATATAGAAACATGATCCAGGGGAGAACTGACGGGAGAGGGGGCACGAATGGGACTGGTCTCCCCCAAAGGGTCGGTTTGATTAACTTGCATTACTTTCACAGATAATTAATTACTAGCTTTCATGAATTTTTAAGAAACTAAGAATTTATTATGAGTAAATGCATGATGGTCCAACTTTCAAGATTTTTTAATGCCTCATCTCGTTAAGATCCCAACATGAAATATTGATATACCTATTTTAGAGAATTATATTATTATAGATAGAAAATAAAAAAAATGAATAAAATTAGAAGTACGTCTTCCAGGATATCCCTTTTCGCATATATTTTTGAGCAGGGTTTTTTCTTAAATAGCTTGAAATTTAGCATGAATAGAAAAATATGTATAAATTTTTAAAGAAGACTAGGACAGCATTGTTTTGAAATTTTAAAATGCTATAACTAGCGAAATACGCAATGTATGGGGGAAAATGTTATATTCATATCTTTATTTTCACAAACTCTCCAAGTATGTAAAATTTCAAAATGATGGGCACGTCATACCATACATGTCGCATTTTTCATATGAAATGACCCATATACCTCCAGCGAGGTTGCGGCACCGCACATCCATATTGCGTGCATTGACGTCCATATTGCGTCCACTTACAGCCGAAGATTTCTACGGCACCGTTACGGTGCCATAATTCAAGGCTGTGAGTACTACTGACACAAGAAATATGTAGGTATATAGAATCGAAATTTCAAATGTATTTGGATGTATTTGTGTGTACATATTGATTTTCGTGTGTCGTTATGTCACCGCAGCACCACCTCACGTCCAAAATACTGATGTGTGCATCGGGCCATAGGATGCCTTTTAAAATTTTGTAAAAACGGCTCAAATTGTGTCGATTGTAAATAAATAAATAAATAAAAGTGTCTTTGTTTATGAAATTATGAAGATATTGAAGATAAAGAATGCCGTGGCTTTATGGTCCAGTCGAGATTTTAGCAAATAAAACTTGAAATTCTATATCTTCAAAAAGGAGTTTTTAACTTTTTCAGATGGGCTCAGCCGCGATATTGGAGCACTATTTCTCTGCCCCTTTTGGATTTGGGGCACATATGGTCCCTCCAAAGTCAAATCCTTACTTGCCCAATAAGTCATAAGTATATAAGCTATAGCAAAATTAGAATACCCTATGATTCCACATAGGGGTAAAAAGTAGGTAGACATACGGGAAATATCTATGTATGTACATAGTTCAAAATTCACTTTCGTAGAAACTAAAACTTTTATAGCGAGAGTTTAAGTCTTTGACAACAAACCCAAATATGTATATACAAACATTTTATAGCAATTTCTCGGATGGGACTAAATCACAATTATATCACGTTTGGAAGAAGAAAAAAAGTGATTGTTACTTGCAGTGTAATAATACTATGATCCCCAGACATTTTCAAATATTACCATTATCCAATGTTTTCATGGTTTATTTTGACATTCACTAAATTACTCCAATACCGGAATGAATCATCATATCAAAGCTTCCTAGCTTATACTCATAAGAACTTTTCACAACCGTGTAATTTTCGGCTAAATTCAACTTACTTTTTATTACAGACACAGCACAGAGAAATAACTATAACAAATTTAAATTTTCTCAGCACATTCTTCAACTAACTTCTATCAAACTAAGGTACTTCACGAAGTGTGCAAAGCAGCCAGGTACAGCTTTAAATGAAAAAATAACCGGTTAGCGGAAGATAGCAACATATCGATTGGTACGTGGAGATAGTGAGCCCGTTAAAGGTAGTCATGTGGCTGCTTAATCATGACATTGAACCGTTTTTTTTTAACAATCTGAGTGAAAGCACCTAAGTTCACCGTACAAATGAATTCCAGTAGCTTTCATTTCAATAAAAGGTAGATACCTATGAAAACAAAAATAGCTAGGTTTGAAGTAGTGTAGTAATGTGTTCGAGTGCAGTAAATATAGTTCACTCATACCTATCGTATAGCAAGACGTGATTGGGATAACAATCCCGGAGTTTGATCTATTCCCCTGTTTAGTTGCGAACACTAGGTTAGTAGGTTATTCTCTTTCTTTTCTTATATGTAAATTGTATTTGTATACATACTTATGTATGCAATATACGTAATAAAAATATTTTCTTTAGGAGTATCCGATCACAATCTGCTGCTTATAATCGGATATAAACAAATCTCATGACATAAGTGTGTATGTATTCAAATATTTTAAAGCAATTTAGTTTTTGGCTTTGTATCTATTTTATAAACGCGGGAAAATTAGATATGCATTGAATACATGTTTGAATTCTTTTTATCGAAATGTCTAATCACATTGTAACTCAGCCTTTAGGTCTGTTCGCGTACACAGTTTTGGGACAATGCATTCCAATGCATTTGCTCAAACTTTAACATTTTTCGTTCGTTTACTTTCTCGTGCACACAAAATTACACGAGTTTTGCGTACGTCACAGCTTCCCCTCTCGCATGAAATTTTCAAGTTACTGCACATTTGAAAATTGACAGCTGTCGTCGGAAAAGTTCAATTTTTTATTTTTAAAACGCAATTAAATTAATTTCAAAGTTCAATTTCTTAATTTTTAAAACACAATCAAAATTAATTTTAGTTTTTAAAACGCAGTAAAAATGTCGAATGCAAATGGATTGACTATTCAATGTTCTTCTGCAAGTTCTTGTTTACTGTTTAGATCCTGAATTACTTGCTGAACTTGTTAAACAAATTAAATCAAGTCAGATGCCTCTTGAGAATGAAACCCCACTTATTGAGGGAGAAAACGAAGGTAAATAAATTTAATTTCTACTGTAGTTTATATATCTTTCAAGTTGCAAATCTGACTTGATTTAGAACTTCCTCAGTGCGGGGAGAAATATATTTGAGTTGATACTGCCGTGAAGGCCGTGAAGTTGTCACTATCTACAGTTGGAAGCGTTCGGCCAAAAGTGGGCAAAAGCCTGAAATTGAAAAATAAGGCCAAGATGTGAATGAGATTAAAAAAAACTGAGCGCGGAGGGCTATAACTTCACGGCTTTTCAGGTCAAAAATAAGTGCAGGGGTCTCGAGAAGACCTTCAAGAAGTCAAAATCGCACAACAACAATAAAACTGGCAGAAATATTGAGTCTTGGGGGTGATTTTGATCTTTTGTCGAACTTTAATGTCAGTTTTTCCACTGCTTTTTTGTGTTATTATTCAGCTCAGTAAACCTTGCATTACGTAGAATGAACTGAAAATGATACTTCATATCATAAATTCAAAAATGTTATTTCGAATTTGTATTGCTGCAAGTTGGTGTAGAATATCCATTGACTATAGTTTGTAATTTTTGTCACAACCTCGGGAGCAGTTTACTAATTTTTCGTACTTTTAGGCATATATTCTGACGTACATATATTCATTTCAAATTCATTTTAGTTTATTTTTTGGTTGATGAAAAGGATAAATTAAAATGAATATGGAGAATATAAAAGTAGGATAAATTTATGGTGGAATGTCAAAATATGTGACTAAAATATACGCATAACCTACGACCAGAAGGGTGATTCTGATCTTTTGTCGTACTTGAATGTCAAAATATACGCCTATATGAAATGAACTTTTGTACTGATTTTTTTGTGTTTTTATTGAGGTCAGCAACCCTTGCATGACGTAGAATGAACTGAAAATGACACTTCAAATTACAAATTCAAAATTTTATTTCGAATTTAACCACTAGTAATGCTGTAATTAGGTGTAGAATTTCCATTTATCACAGTGTAAAATTTTTGTCACAACCTCGAATTTGTCCCATATTTAGGCGTATTTTTTGACGTTTGTTCACCGAAAAGTCATTATAGTTCATTTTGTGGTAGATAGTTGTGAAGACACAAAATGAACTGTGTTGAAAAAAAAGTACGACAAAATATGACAAAAAACATGCTAAATAGTACGACAAAAGATCAGAATCACCTTCCAGGGGGATGATTCTGATCTCTTTGTCGTAGTTTGGGCATATATTCTAGTTACATATTTTGACATTTCATTTCAAGTTTGTCGTACTTTTATATTCACCATATTCATTTTGATTTATCCTTTTCATCAACCACAAAATAAACTCAAATGAATTTGCAATGAATTAATGTCAGAATACATGCCTAAAAGTACGACAAATTAGTCAACTGCTATCTAGGTTGAGACAAAAATTTTGTACTGTGGTAAATTTATATTCTCAACCTGGAGGGTGATTCTGATCTTTTGTCGTACTTTAATATCAAAATATACTCCTAAATGAAATGAACTTTTCTACTGATTTTTTCGTGGTTTTATTCAGTTCAGCAAGCTTTGTATTACGTAGAATGAACTGAAACTGACACTTCACATAAGAAATTCAAAAATATTTTTCGATTTTACCACTTATATTGTTTTAAGTTGGTGTAGAAAATGCATTTACCATAGTATACAATTTTTGTCACAACCTCGGGAGCAGTTGCCTAAATTGTCGTAGTTTTAGGCGTGTATTCTGACATTAATTCATTTTAGTTTAGTTTGTGGTTGGTACTTCTCGTAAAGAAATACATCTAGCAGCAGTTCAAACATAATTATATTCATATTTTTTATTAAATGGAAGCATAACAAAAATCTCATATTTCAAAATAAAATTAATACATGTAGGTACATATGAATTATTAACAAATGAGGCAGTTTCCTTCCTCTAGGTTTCATTCCTACAAAATTATCTATAACCATATTATAATCCACTTCAGTAGCCAACTGACTTTTAATGGAGAGTACAGTTAACCCAGACAATCTATCTTCACCCATTGTAGATCGTAGGTAGGACTCAATGAGTTTCAGCCTACTAAGGGATCGCTCCGCACCTCCATTCCTTATTGGTAAAGACAAACAAAAATTTTATAAAAAATCGAGAGGTTAGAGGTTAGAGCACATGTCATTGACAATGGTGAATTTTAATACATTCTTCATGGAGAGTTCCCCGATATTTGAATAATTTTTATTACCTGTTTATGTCTTTGTACATATCCTTAAAATAATAATCAAACTCTTGAACAAGTTCGACTTTGCTGTCAATGACGTCTGAGTACCTAGATGTCCGCAAAAAATTCTAATTTCCTCTGGGTTTTTGTAATTATTTGGATCTAAGCAAGTAAATTTAGCAGCCACATTTTTAAAATGCTAGAATCTGTTATCGTGCCAACTCGCCACATTTTATACAACATATTTGTAATTTGTAGATATATATTTGCTAAAGGTCGTTTTGGAAAAGATCTTTTTGGCAAAGAACGTTTTGGAAAACGTCTTTTATGTCTTTAATCTCAGGGGGGAAAGATTCCTTTTGTAAAATGACCATTTGTCAAATAAACTTTTTGTATTAAGTCTTCGTGAATAGAATAAAATACATTGTGTCATATCAATCTGTTTTAAGTAGCGAATTATTACGAAAAGTATACAATCCCTACAATTATACTGGTGTCGTGAACTGACAGTTGTTTTGATGAATCGTCGTGGTTGATTTTATATTGGAGCGTGGCACTCATAAGTCATATCTATTGCATAGATATAAAGCCACTCATCCATTCGTTTCATTCCAATAATAGCAACAACAACAAAAACGCTTGTAGGCAATGAAATAGTTTTGTCGGTTCATTTCATTGCTCGGAGCTTCGCTAAAGTTAGCTAAGACTTGTCTTGTCAGTTAACCTTGTCGGTTAATATAAACTGAGTCAGATCACATTTGACTATGGGCCTTGGCATACCTATCTGTTATTACTTGCTGTGCTTATACTATTACACACAGAAATATATGTATAATATAACTGATTTATATATTTCTCGTGTAAGGGCTCGATGTCAATAAAATAAATAAATGAAAGTTATTTGGGATCTTTAATTATGATCGCCTTACAAATCCCATCTTGCGACGGTATTATATAAGGGTAAGATATAGTCAAGGTTTATGACCTTCCCAACCGTACGGACAATACACCGAGATTCAGGGACGCATTTCATTAGTTGCAAATGTTGCTTTATTGCAGGTTACTAAGTGCCAGTAAAGGAAGAAATTTGTATAGAAGGGAAATACAATAATAAAGTTTTTGATGTTTAAAAATTATTGAATATATCCTAGGCAGGAATAGCTCAGGAGTACCATACGATAGATGGTAACAATTGTCGATACGAGAAGATAAGTTTTAGTTTGATTCTGAACTGGAGCTTACGCAGTAGATTGTCGTCGGGCGTGCGGTTGAGTTTAGTTCGTTACAGTTTATCAAGTGTGGGATCAAACCTTTGAGTGAAAAAAATTAAAAATCAAATTTTGAAATTATAAAAAAAATAAGTGCGTCATAATGGTTGAAGAAAACAATGAGCCACTAGTGTTGAATACGGAAGAAGGTCTGGATAAAGATTCGGGTGGTAGTGAAAGTGATATAGTTTCCCTTAGAAGGGGATCGCTAAAAACTTACAGAAAGAAAATGTACTTTTAGTGAAGCAGTTATCATCTTTACCATCTGGGGAAGATGAAAATAGTTCAGACATATCTGGTAATGTAGCAATTAAATTCAGTATCAGTGACATTAAGGAAATGATCGAACCATTTGATCCATCTTTTGCTATGTACACTGTATCCGAATGGATTTCTAATATAGCTACTCTGAGAAAAATATATATGCGGGATGAAAAGTTACTGCTTTTTGACGTCATCTTGCGGTTACAAGGCGCTGCAAATTTTTGGCATCAAAGTAAACACACCGACATCAAGAACAGGAGTCAATTTAAAGTTGAAATAGTGAAAAGTTTCCCATGTGAGAAAGATGACTCGGAAATATTACTAAAAATTCTGAGTAAAAAACGGAAACGAGAGGAATGTGTCGAAAATTATTTTTATTCAGTGGCTGTGTTGGCAAAACGAATAAAATTATCAGAATATTCGACAATAAACTACATAATCTCTGGTCTAGATGAAAAGAAGACGTCAAGAACCTATGGAAGAGAAGAGACACATGCTTTTTCAAGGCTCAGACAGGACAGAAATGATGCCAACAGAAGAAAATTCTGTCGGAAAGATGTTCAGAACACACGAGAAGGTATGATTTTAAGCAACAAGATCAAATTAAGACGAAATGTGCGGTGCTGTAAATGTGATGCGATTGGTCATATTGCTAAAGATTGCAGTTTAGAACAAAAAAAGAGATTGTGTTATGTGCGTAAACAAGGTGGCCATTTCGCCGCCAGTCATCTTGGTTGCATAAAAATGTTGGAAAAATAGGAAATAGGGCAAATGACACCGAAAAAGAATATTATCCTATTGTAGAAGTAAATGACGTTACAATTTGTGCATTTTTGGATTGAGGTAGTGACGTTACTACAATAACAATTAATACGGTGTTAAATAACTCACGGAATGTAGAAAAGTGTGAGACTATTTGATATAGTTTCGGTGGAGGAAAATGTAAGGATCTAAGGAAAATAACTAAGAATGTCAAAGTAGGGGATGTCGAAGAGAACATTGAACTGTTAGCTTTTTCAGAAGACATCCAATCAACGCGGATCATAATAGGAAAGAGCTAGTAGAGATAAGAGATAAGAGATAATTAAAAAACCAGGGACATTTGAAGTCCTTCGTGAACAACCTATTATTTCCGAAAACAATGTCCAGAATGATAATAATCATAAATTATGCCAAGTTCGAAAAATTAATGCAAGCAGTTTAAAGGTTCACAGTGCAATTAGTGCAAGTGATAACAAAATTATTAAATGTCCTTAATGAATTTAGTGAATGTTTCTCTAATAATATAATGGACATAGGTAAAACAAACTTGGTGAAAATGAGCATACAACTGAAAGAAGAAAAAGTGATTAGGTATAAGCCAAACAAAGTTCCATACGGACTAAAATCGATATTAAGTAAGGCTATAAGTGTCATCAGAAATTATTCGTCAATCATCATCAGAATATGCTAGCCCTGCTATTATGGTTCCGAAAAAAATTGTGAGTACCGCATGTGTATTGATTTTAGAAAATTAAATTCCATAACAAACACAGGGTTTTTTCTTCTCTTGCTTTTCAAAGTGGATATTATCAAATCCCTATTGAAGAAGCGAGCCGGCACTTCACAGTTTTCGTGACTCCAAAAGGTCCCTATGAATTTAATAGGGTACCATTTCTATTAACAAACTCATGCGTCTAATGTCGAAACTTGTTGAACCTCTTAAAAATCAGGGAATCATAGTGTATATGGACGATAATCTAATTGCGACAGAAACGGTGCTAGAAATTTTCAGAGTACTTCATTTATTATGTATTAGTCAAACATAATTAATAATTTACCATTACCAGAGTTAGGTGAAAATTTAAAAAATGAAGTGGAGATTTTTATAAAGTGCTGTAAACATGTACATTTGTGCCTCATAAAGAGGAAGAGCGGAACCTCTTTTTGCAATTAATACCCACTAAGTTCAGAGCAAGAGCTTCATTAGTGTTAGAGGGTGTCGAATATAAAATCTTACATGAATTGAGAACTATTTATTTCACTAAATTGGTTAACACAAAGCCATATCACGTCCAATTAAATAAATTAAGAAATAGCTGGCAATTACCTGACGAATCGCTATTTTCCTTCGGTACAAGAGTGACACAACTCGTAAAAGGGTATAAGGCTCTTGTCAGCAAAAGATCTAATTTAGGTGTTGAATCTATTAACTCAGATTTGGAAGACACTGCGGGGTACTTAATACACACATCCAATTCTTTCTTTTAAATTATGCAAAAAGTTTCTTGAAAAGGTAGTCGAAAAGTCATAAATACGCGCAGTATCATCATATAAATAATAAATCTTTTCCAAATAAATATGTTTCTACGAAGAAGATTTCTCGTCTAACAAACTGAAATTTATTGAAAATAATTTCAATAAATTTACAAAATGCATTTAAGTGCAAAAAAATGAGGTCTCATCGGTATGGTTATCTCTGATCGCCTACCATAGAAGTTCAATGATGCAGGTCACTCCCATTGCCCATATAAATACTTTTTATACAACGTAAGTATGAATTATATGGTGGTAAGATTTGTCATTGCACTTTTCAAATTGGGTGATTCTCTCCCTTTTTTGCCTGGCGGCACATGGATAAACCAAGTAGAAATTATACGAAGAAGATTTCTCGTCTAACAGACTGAAATTTATTGAAAATAATTTCAATAAATTTACAAAATGCATTTAACTGCAAAAAAAAAATGATTGAGCTTTTCGACCCATGCTTCTGCAATCGGCCCAATCGCTCTTACGTTGATTACAAATTACGAAAATCGACTACCTTTTCTACTAATTGTAAAGTTTTTGGACATAGTAATCAAAATTGTCAAACAATGAGTTAACAGCACCAAGAAAACCTGATAGTTGTTAGCCCATCAAGCAAAAAATGAGTTTTGCCAACCCAACGGCCACTATTGGGAAGAATATCGAGCCAAATACCGATGGGATGCACGTTCGACTCAATCATCTCAAAATATTGGTTTACAGGAAAACTGAGACGGGTATGTCACCTCGACTCACCAGAGCAGTCTAATTGTTAGCCCAATAAAACCATTCTATCTCAACAAGTAGCACAATAATCACATATACAGTATAGTTTATTAAATAAGTGTTCTGCTAAACTACACTTTAATATGGAATGGAAAAGCAAGCTTACTATTGAATACTGGATCCGAGATTAGTCTTCTTAAAGAGAAATCATTAAAACCAAATATATCCATCAATTCAACTAAGAATACGACGTTGCGTGTTGCGGCCGACCAAAGAATGTAGATCACCTGCCATACGATCAAAAGTTCCCGATGCTGCTCTCAGGGAAGCACGCCTTTAGAGGACCCTTGGCACATGAACACCAAAGAAGCCTACACTTGGGTCCACGTGCGCTCTGGAATCGGTTGAGCCAGAAGTTCTGGTTAACATCAGCCCAGAGTATACGCAAAAGTGTTTGCCGTCAATGCATTTCCTAGTTGCAAGCAAAGCCAATCACAGCAGCTAATGGGCGACTTATCCAACTATCGCGTCCAGCCTGCTAGGCCTTTCGTAAATGTCGGCGTCAACTTTTCTGGACTTTTCCAATCACTCATAAAATCAGACGAAGATCACCAATAAAGAAGTACTTGGCAATATTTGGTTATTTTACTTTAAAAGCAGTTCACATTGAATTAGTAGAAGATCTAACCACACAAGCGTTCAGAGCCGTTCTTCGTTGCTTTGTCTCGAAAAGAGGGCACCCAGTCAATATATTTTGCGATAATTCAACTAATTTCAGAGGTGCTTCCAACGAACTTCAGGAAATTCAGCGAATGGTGGACGATCACAATACGCGTGAGTAAAATCAACGTTTCGTCGCCAACGAACAAATTATAACACTTTTATTTATCAGCGGGAAAAGATAATTAATAGCTCTGGTGAGCGGAGATGAGGGAGCAATTAATTTGTTACTCGAACACTTAACGCATGGATATTACCTTGTCCCAATCTGCTCGTTCGGCCTATATCTGAGCTTGCAAAAGGGTGAAGAACCCACTTGGTGCTCCGTACTGGATATGAGTGCACCAAGGTAAAACTTTGTGTTGTTGTACCGGTAACAGCCACGAAAATTCATTGAAAGTTATGTTCGAAGTTCGAAACCTGGATGCCAGCTCACAACTGTTTTATGTCAAAGACGCTATTTGACTTGCGTTTCATTGTATGTGAATCGTTTCTTACCGTAGCTTGTGTTTTTTAGATTTTCAGGCAAGTAAGGTTGTGCGAGGTACAAGAAGAAGAAAGCGAAGATCTAAACCCCAGTTCACGAACGCGATACGATGCGTGCGATATTTTGGTATCGTCCTATTCTTCCTATAGATCTATCTCTCTTTGCAACTGGTTTTTATCGCGTGATACGTTCACAAGGTTGACAGCGGCTACAACTTAATTTGTTTCGGTTTTGTGGTGGCAAGAAGATATTCTTATGAAATTTATAACAGCGATTTTCTTCACTACAACTTACTTCTATGCGCAGAATAAATTTGGCCTGACAGAAATTGCCCTAAAGCAAAACATGGACTGAGGAATACGCGTAGGAATCTTTACCGCACAAGTTCTTCCACTTTTAAAAGGAATAGAGAATGCACTAAATATTCATACTCGCGTTAAGCTTATCTTTCGTGTATTGTTTTATGGAATCTCGTCTCTAAAGTACAGTGGTGGTCAATTACTGTCGCAGTTAGTATCTGTACCTGAAATTTATCTTTTAAAAAATAAAAAAAAATAAACTACTTATGTATCCACGGTGCTCGAGAGAGTTCCTTGTTGGAAACCAGCACCGGTTCCTAGTAGTTCCTGAATTTTCTTTCTTCCGAATATTAAGACAAACCAAAGAACACTCGCGTGTCAATAAACTACTATTTATTTGAACAACTTCAACTCACAATTTAACTTAGTTTTCTTACAATTTTGTTTAAATTTCAATTTTTTTAAAAGACTTTTTTTTTGTATTTTAGTTGCACTACCAGTTCATTCCCCTTACTGACTAACGAAATTTTTCATTGAGGTAACCGTTCGGATCTTGTCCGTCGTACCGGGTCGTTGACCTTATGTTGTCTCTCACAGCTTTATGGGCGGGCGATTCTAAATATATCCGCGCGGGCTGCCAGGCCTGTAGTTGGGTAATTCGCCGCGTTACATTGCCCCCTGGTAGAAGCCTCGAAGTTCCAACCGAGTATAGCCTAAGGAAAATGTTATTAGTAAAAATAGTCTTTTGTGGATATTTGTTAATCAAGGAATTGAAAATGGACTTATTCCTTTGGATGGCCAATTCGTTGATACTTCCACCCACTACTTTGCAGGTATTTGCTAATCAAATAACCAGAGCAGTCTCCAGCTAAGGTGAGGGATAAAAAAAAATTATTAAATGAGAATTCAAACAAAAATTAATAAAATTTCAATTCAATTCAATTTCTTGTTTTCACTGAAAAAGAAAAAAAAATACAAATAAACGGTGCTGATTTGGGTCTGCTCATTCCAGTTTCTGGTAATTTTCGCCATATTTAATTGAAAGTTCCATCCAAAATCCTCCTTTCAATGATGAACGCAGCTGAGGCGAGAAAAAAAAATTTACGCTAAAGGGATCTGCAATTATGGTGGTGGAATACTCAAATTATGTCATAAATTTGATACTTTTTCAAAGGGAACTTTATCCTCCTGACAGTTTTGTGAACACCCAGTAATATGGATTAACAATTTTAATGTCAAAGTATAGTACAATCGAGGAGTTCTTGAAACAGGTGTTCTCTCAAGTTCAAGAATGGCTGTCTAGAAATCTGATTAAAAAAATATCTACGATTATTACAAATGTTCACCCCAAAGAAGTTCTGGTGTGGGAAATTTAAGGCGCAGACAGATCCGGGCAACAACAGTGCTGATGATCCGAAGAGTCCAACATCTAATAAGGAATTGATGCGTATCCGACGGGAGATTCGAGATGTGATGCGACTATTCTCTGCAACTGTTACCTATTTGCAACTTCTAGATTGCATTTGAACTTTTGGTATCGTTATTCAAATATTACGAGGCTGTGAGGTGTCGCCTGTAATTATCTATGTCACTCATGACTATTGTGTCATATGCTTCGGCCCGACCATCCTGCAAGTACTTGGGGTTTTGAGTCTCGGAAAGACACACATCCGGCTGGCTCTTCGTTAAGCACATAGAGGATGTGCCAGATGACAATAGACTCTCACGCAGGAATGAAAGGTCCAGAGGCAAGACAGGGGGTCATTTTTTTTATTAATTTTTATTTTTCAAGTTGATTTTAGGTGATCTTGCTTAAGTTTGCTTAGTTCTCATTGGGTTGGCATTGGCTCCCAGCCGTCGATGAGCTGGCGACCTGGTCAGAGCTACAACAGTATTCCCTTGGTATTACTGACTGGTGTTGTTTCCGCTCTGCGCAGCTGAATTATTGTCTCTATACAGGTCAGAGTCAAATAGACATGTTCCGTTCACTCCTAGGTCAGAATAATTTTACATTTTCAGGTAGCCTTTGACGCATCCTTTCAAGTGTGTGCTTCAACTCTCTACACAAAGAGAATTCTCATCAATTATTGTTTGCTAAGGCTTAGTCGGTTTGGCCTCAGAGTCTGTGCATTCAGCATTCAGATTATTCCGACCAGGGAAGCGTCTGGAAAATAGTTATCTATCAGACTTTCTAAGTCTCGAAACTGGAACGTTAAGCTGAAAAGATTCCAAGAGACCAACAAGTTTGTACCTCTTAATTTACCTTGCGACTTACTTGCCGGCTTTACTTTACTTTGAGTTTTTTTTTATTTTTTTTTTTACCCAAATTT
Organism: Dioctria linearis; assembly: GCA_963930735.1. Lineage (NCBI taxonomy): Eukaryota > Metazoa > Arthropoda > Insecta > Diptera > Asilidae > Dioctria > Dioctria linearis. The sequence goes on along the minus strand of OZ005742.1, from coordinate 116,353,291 downwards.
TAAGTAAGGACTATTACAAATTCTCGCCATTTTTGTGCCAGTCGGCAGCTATGAAAAGCCAAGGGCTTTTAGAAAAGAATGCTTCTGAATTGGAGAGGCACAGTAATACCTTGATGGTTTCTGCCCAAACCCTTTCCAGGCTGAAGGCCGTACTTAAACAAGATCTTGGAGGATATTCCTCTAGAATTTTTCTGCAACGGTGCCAAAATATTGTTACCACGCACGTAACAATATTATTTTCTTGCCCATTAAAATTTATATAAACGGTCGCATTAATCTGGACGGTTTCACTGAAGTGTGCTAATCTATCAATATGAAGGAATTTCCTTGTCTGGCCTCCAGGATATTGAACCTGTAGAGCACGTCGTTGAGGCTATCTAAAATGTGACCCGGGCTTTCCCAATCGTGCTGCAATTTAGGAGATCTTTCTCGTCGCCGTTTCGGATTATAGATCCAGACCTTATCACATACTGAGAAGCTAAGAGGGTGTGTTCGGAGATCATATTGGGTCTTCATCATATGAGAAGGGAGAGCTAAATTTCCTCGCGCTAGTTTGTGAACTTTCTCTAGGGTTTGAAATACTTTTTCTGCATATGCTGAAGGTAATTGAGGAGTATCAGCCGATATAGGGCCATTAGACAGGCCAGAAGGCAGACGCAGTTCTCTACCAAGAGCAAGTAGTGCAGAGGTAAACCTCTCATGTGTGGCAGAGCGATACGCTGAGCGTGGCAAAGTTAGGTATTGGTCCCAGTCCGCTTGGCTGGAATGAATGAACTTGTACAAATACTCTATGAGTGTCCGATTAAAATGTTCAACCATTCCGTCAGACTGAGGACGTAATGCTGTATTTCTCTTTTTTTCGATACCAAATCGTTGTAAAATTTGTTTGAACAGCTCGGCTTCAAAATTTCTTCCCTGGTCTGAATTGAGCTGGAAAAGCATGCCGAACCTGGACAAAACATTTTTAATTAGTCGATCGGCGATTGCCTCTGTTTTTTGATCAGCTATCGGAAAGACCTCGGGCCACTTTGTGAAGTAATCCATCACTACGACTGCATATCTGTTGCCTCTGATGGTTCTGGGTAGGGGTCCCAAAACATCTATGGCGATTCGTTGGAAGGGTGCTCATACGTTATACGTTTGAAGCTTACCTTTGGTTTTTCTAGCGGGTCCTCTTCGTGCATGGAATAGCACGCAATTGGAGCACCACCTTTCTACGTCGGCTTGCAGCGTGGGCCAAATCCATCGCCCCTTAATTTTTTCAGCCGTTTTGCGTACTTCAAAATGCCCACCGTCAGGTTTGTTGTGCAGGTCGTGGAAGATAGAAGTTATCAGGCTGGATAGTGCTACGTGACCAAGACTTTTCATTTGAGGGCTTTCTGTAGCGATTTCGTCTCGGGAGGGCCTACTTCCTTTACGAAGCCAATCTCTAACCTGCTTTTGAAGAGGATCCTGTTCCTGTCCGGTAACCAGATCAATAGTTGGGTCTGCCGATACCATATTTGCGCTTCGTTCTGGTTCCTTTAGCTCCTTTTGGTTGCAGTGTAAGCAGTCACAGGGGCGTCGTGACAGAGTATCTGCATTGAGGTGCTTATTCCCGGCACGGTGTTCAATGACAAAAGTCGTAGTCTTGCAGCCTTTCTAGCCACCTGCTAGCTGTCCATCAGGTTCTTTGAAATTTAAAAGCCATCGCAGGAAAGTATGGTCAGTACGAATACGGAAAGGCCGGACAAACAAATAGTGGTGAAAATGCTTTGTTGCCCGTAGAACAGCCAACAACTATTTCCTTGTCACACAGTAATTCCTCTCTGTATGCAGCACGAACTCGCCTTCTGTTTGAGAAAAAGCGAGAATGGGCGGAGAGGTCAGCTGAGTCTTCACTTTCTCAAAAGCCGCATCTTGCTCGGTTCCCCATGTGACCTTCCGTTTCTCTTCAGTCAGTTTCGTCAAAAGTTTGGCTATGGTTGCTAAATCGCATACAAACCTTCGGTAGTAAGAGGCGAGCCCAAGAAAGCTTCGAACATCTTTCTTATTTTTTGGTGCCGACCATGAATTGACGATGTTCGTCTTGTCTGAATCCGTGTGAAGTCCTCTTGCGGATACAATATGTCCCAAATATTGCCGCTGAAACAGATAACATTTTTTCGGCTATGAGCTTCACGTAATCGATGAAAGACAGTTTTAAGTTTCACGAGGTGATCATCAAAGCTGCAACTATGAACAATAATATCGTCGAGGTAGACTAACGCGGTTTCTACTCTCACGTTTCGAAGGACGCCGTCCATTAATCGCTCGAAGGTAGCTGGCGATCTCTCTCACTCATATCGACTTGCCAGTATCCACTTTCAAGTCCAAAGTAGAAAACCACGTGAAGCCAGCCAATAAAGCGAGAGTGTAATCCATCCGAGGAAGTGGGTACGAGTCTTTCTTTGTGATGTCATTCAGCCTTTGGTATTCGACGCAAAAACATGTACTGTCATCTTTTTCACCCAGGACCACTGGTGATGCCCAAGGACTATTAGATGGTCGTATTCTGCCGTTTTCCCTCCATCACTCGCGTTAGCAGTTCGACCTCAGCTTTTTTGGCTAACGGTGTTCTTCGAGGTGGTATTCTGATAGGCGTAGCATTACCTACATTGATTTGGTGTTTTGTGATATTGGTACGGCCAGTGTCGTTTGATACAGTGGAAAAAACGTCATTGTATTCATTCAACATGGCTTGCAACTTCACTCTTTCATCTCCAGTTAATTCCTTTGAGTGTTTATTTAGTGCTTCGGTTGACTGCTGACCTACGTCGCATAGCGAAATCGCACATTCGCCTGCGGGGCTGTCTCCAATTGACCAATCAACCTACCTCGAGTAGGGAAAATGTAGCTTGATGTTACATTTACTAATCTCAGAGGAATTTTTCTTGTTTGGGGGTCTACTAAGACGCGAGCTATCCAAACTCCATAGTGCAACATGAACTGAGGAGCTGGCTCAAAAATGAGATCTGTGTCGGCATTGTGCTTTCCAATACAAGGCAATGAACTAAAGTTTCGCTCTTCGCAGCGAGTACTATGGTTTTTGCTAAGTAGATAGACGACGATATATACCGGGGTTTGTTTAATTCTATTGCTGCACTTCCAATCTGGAAAATGTTCTTTTCAAAATCCAACCTATAACCATAAGCATCTAAGAAATCCACACCTAGTAGGCACACGGGCTCGATTCTTGCTACCAATCCTTCATGTTGAAGTCGACAGTGCTTCAACTAGATTTCGGCCGCGATAGTTCCTAGGACCTCGATACTTTCTCCAGTCACACTTCGAACACGGACTCTTTTTCGAGGGGACGGTCTAGGTATTGAGGGTATACGATCGAGAGGGTAGCTCTGGTGTCTATAATAAAGTTGCGGGGATTCCTGTTTAACTTTCCTTGGACAGTGAGGCTATTTTCTCTTCTTCAATTGTCGCCTGAGTTGGAGGATCCGAGAAGTCCTGGCTAAATTATTTTTTTTTATGAGTAAATGTAAATGATATTGGGCTCAAATCAGCGTAATACTTCATTGTCGATAGTAAGTTGTTTCTGGAGCTCGATGGTGCTTGTGCTTGTGCCAAAATAATTCAGTTTCCCCTTCCGAATCCCAATACAAGATATAATTCCTGTGTAGCTGTCAGGGCTCCGTGCATGTTCTTTGGGCCATGAACATTTACCAAAGTTCGAAGCTCATCATCTCTAAGGCCCTCTAAGAATCGCAGTGTCACCATACGATCGACTGTGTCTTCAGGGCATGATGGAAAATCTGCCATAGCCAGTCTTTCCAGCTCCAGAGAGAAATTAGAAGGGTACTCCTTTATGCTCTGTATCCTTCCGTAGAACTGCACTTGACAAGCGTAAGGGTCCAGTCCGAAACTTTGGTCTAGCAGTGCAACTATCTCATCGAGCTGGATATGATGACCATGAGTAAAAACGCTGAGGACAGATAAAGCGTTGCCTCGGAGCTGGGTCATTATTGCATAAGCTTTTTCCTGTTCGTTGCAGGAATCTCTTTTGGGATATATGCCAAATGAACCCCACACTTGACACCAATTTTAACAGTTTTATTTATCATCGGCAAAAGATAATTAATTGCTCTGGTCGAGCCGAGATGAGGGAGCAATTAATTTGCTATAACCAGCTTTCGAACACTTAACGCATAGATATCGCCTTTTCCCCAATCTGCTCGTTTGGTCTATATCTGAGCTTCCACCATGAGCTTGCAAAAGGATTTCGACTCTGTTGCACCTAGGTGAAGAACCCACCTGGTGCTCCGTACTGGATATGAGCGCACCAAGGTAAAACTTTGTGTTGCAGTACCGGTAACGCTCACGAAAATTCACTGAAAGTTATGTTCGAAGTTCGAAAGCCTGGATGTCAGCTCACAGCTTGTTCTGCCCGTTGTTAGAGCGAACACGCAGATAATGAAGAAATGTGATGAAAGTTATAACCCTGGTTCAAAGTCAGTATTTTCGTAGCTTAATTCTTCGGTTCACCAAATTTACTACATTGTAACTCGCACTCCAACTAGATATTTTAAAATTCAATAAATGCTATAATTTGTAATTAATATATATAATATATATATACCTGATAATATTATATCAAAACCACAATTATAATTCAAATTTATCTGTAAAGCTAAATTTAATATTGAATAAATGTGAAAGAATAAGTAAGATTAAATTAAATTTATGTTTAGAAAATTTTATTGTTTCTGACAATGTACTCACCAGCTAAGTATTAGGCACCAGATCAAATTGGTTTTCTAATTTATTGAGGTTTGGAATTGGACTATTCTTTATTCTAGTGGATATCCAGAATAAAGTGAGGTTATTAATTCTGACTGCAGTCGATACCCACAGAAAGAATCTTTATTCGGTCGAGACCCGTAATAAAGTGGTTTATGTTAGTAAATTTCTTATTCGGTCGATACCCGCAATAAGAATCTTTATTCGGTCGAGACCCGTAAAAAAGTGGTTTAAATTAGTAAATTTCATATTCGGTCGATACCCGTAATAAAGTGGTTTATGTTAGTAAATTTCTTATTCGGTCGATACCCGCAATAAGAATCTTTATTCGGTCGAGACCCGTAATAAAGTGATTTATGTTAGTAAATTTCTTATTCGGTCGATACCCGCACTAAGAATCTTTATTCGGTCGAGACCCGTAATAAAGTGGTTTATGTTAGTAAATTTCTTATTCGGTCGATACCCGCAATAAGAATCTTTATTCGGTCGAGACCCGTAATAAAGTGGTTTATGTTAGTAAATTTCTTATTCGGTCGATACCCGCAATAAGAATCTTTAATTTAATCGCTACTCAAAATAAAATCTTTAATCTAGTCGATACCCAGAATAAAAATAATTATTTGAACTGTCAATTAAATAAAGTATTTAAACTGTTAGTAAAATGTTATAGCACTTGGAAATCACACTGGGAAATGTTAATAAAATTTAGAGCACTTGGAAATAATACTAGGAATAAGAATACCAACTTGATTACTGCACTGCCAAACTGCAAAAGTGCACGAGTCAAGTCAGATTCTGATTTATATAGCCATGGGTTGCTCATGGCACCAAAGAACGGCATTCAAAGGCGCATGGCATATTGGCATAGCAGCTGCACTTCGTTTTCTATTTTTTAAAATGCAACAAAAGAAGAAGAAGAAAAAAAAAAACTTGTTTGTAAATTCTATTCAGTCAGAAATATTCGTTGCCTACTGATTTTTTTCTAAATAGATTTTTAGTTTCAACTTACCAAGTGCAAATGCATTGTACTACCCGTGTACAGTTGTTTCTGGCTGGCTCACTTCACTGCAGCGTTGATAATTTGAACTTCTGATGATAATATCCTTTAGATCGATAAAAAAATTACCATGCGTGAATGCAATGTACTGCCCGTGGACAGTTATCTGGCTCATGTCTCAGCGAAATTGTTACAATTTAGATCCTAAAATATTCGTTTCTTTAGGTCGGTATATACATGTGTCAACCTGCAATTTCGCTAATATTCAGGATTCTTATGAATCCTGAACACAGCTGTTTTATGTTAAAGACGGTATTTGAATTGCGTTTCGTTGTACGTGAATCGTTTCTTCCCGTAGCTTGTGTTTTCTAGATTTTCAGGCAAGTAAGGTAGTGCCAGGTACAAGAAGAAGGAAGCGAAGATCTCACTGGCAACTGGCAAGAGCAATTATCTTCACTACAACTTACTGCTGTGCGCAGAATGAATTTGGCCTGACAGAAATTGCCCTAAAGCAAAACATGGACTGAGGAATACGCATAGGTATCTTTACCGCACAAGTTCTTCTACTTTTAAAAGGAATAGAGAATGCACTAAATATTCATACTCGCGTTGAGTTTATCTTTCATGTATTGCTTTATGGAACCTCGTCTGTAACGTACAGTGGTGTCAACTACGTGTCGCAGTTAGTATCGGTAACGGAAATTTATCTTTTAAAAAATAAAAAATAAATAAATTCTTAGCTATGTATCCACGATGCTCGAGAGAGTTCCTTGTTGGAAACCAGCACCGGTTCCTAGTAGTTCCTGAATTTTCTTCCATCCGGATATTAAGGCAAGCCAAAGAAGACTCGCGTGTCAGTAAAATGCTATGTATTTGAACAACTTCAACTAACAATTTAACTTAGTTTTCTTACAATATTGTTTAAATTTTAATTTTTTTAAAAAACTTTTTTTTTTACTTGCACTACCAGTTCACTCTCCTCACTGATCAACCAAATTCTTCATTGAGGTGACCGTTCGGATCTTGTCCGTTGTACCGGGTTGTTGACCTTATGTTGGCTCTCACAGATTTATCCGCGAGCGCGTAGATTCTAATTGGCGCATGATTCCCGCTCGATCTCCGCACTTAGGTTACATTTGAGAGTCCGCTGTGAAAGTGGCCAAAATACATCTCAAGTCCACAGTGGGCTTGCAAGTCCTAACAGTCAGTGAACTCAGAGTCCTGGCAACTCCAGTAGAAGCTTGTTTAAGCTTTCGGCCGCTTACAGGTCTTCTAATATCTGTCGTCCCTCCAGCAAAAGGCAAAACGGAATATCAAACAGAAAAATTTTACTATTGGAACCCCGGACCAGCTTAAAGAAACAAATCTTCCAACTCAGAAGTGGATTTTGTGACGCATATCAGCCGCATATCCAAGAAACGACTGCCTTATTTCCGTATTAGAGCAGGACAAGACCACTACAGGCACATTTACTCTGTCGATTATCAAGGTCGGTCCGCTACACATCAACGACAACGTTTTAACACAAGAGAATGTTTTGAAATAGGATTCCAAGGCGGGCGGCATGATATAAGATGTAGTACAGTTTCAGATAAATTCCCATTTTCTCTTTCTGTTAAAGCTTAATTTTGTTTATTGCGCTCACCGAATTAAAAGCTTTTAGTTCAGTTACTCTAGAATTTGTTAATTGGAATGCTCAGGGCTTAGAGTCCAGTCTATAGTCTCCAGCGCTTAATAAATTATAATTTAGTTCTAGCGAGACGAGTTTTTCTTTAACCGCCTATCGATAATAAATTGTGACAGTTCAAGTGTGTTCAGCTCTCTTGTTAGTACTTTACTTCACCCGCTGACATTGACGTCCTCTGAGCCATATCTCTCTTTGAAAAGTCGATTATGAGAGAGCGCGCGAGTTATGGTTTTA